>JAZGTI010004664.1:4725-27459 GCA_036877585.1 Botia kubotai
CACAACTTGAATTCAATGACTGACTAGTTAAAAAAACAATATCAGTTTGTTAGTTTAAGGTACCAACCTTATATGTGATTATATATTGTACCAAAGATGACAGGACATGTACAAAATGACAGATTGACAGTTTGTTTTAATTAAACACAATTTGGGTACATATATATATTGACCATTACAAATAATTTATGACATCGTTATTTTGGTCATAAACAAAATAACAGTAACTCAACAGTAACAGAATCACAGGGTAGCATAAGGTTAAAACCATATTGTACTGACTGAGGCTAATCTAATGATTTCATGACTTTCATTATACTTTAACACATGCCTATTTGTTAACATAAAGCGATATAAGAATACAGTATTTACATTTGTTTACATATAAAAGAGTAAAGCAGCAATGTCTACAATGATTTCATGCATATATAATTGGGCGTTATGGTGATGGTTGACAGAAATATTTAGAGGGGATGTATGCCGGTAGGTGGCAATCCCACATCAAATTATGCCATGAAAGACATACTAATAAAGCTAACTTTAAATAATAAATATAATATCATGGTTATTCGTGTGTTAGATACAATACAGTCGGAAAAGGCTCCAATAAACGCGCGCACACATAAAGTAACGCGCATCATGCAGCAACAGATGCCTTCCAAATGCACACAGTGTCAGGTCTGATACACGGAGAAATCATCCGTGTAGTCGCCTCAGGAGCTCCTGCACATATTGTTTTCTCTTTAGATGGCGTTTAAGAGAAGGATTCGGTGCGTCTTTTCGTTGGTTTTCACTTTCCATCAACGTTTTCTTACGAAACGTAGAAATGTCCAGCGCAACCGCGATTCGTAAGCGAGGGACAGAGATCTGCAGCGCCAATAAACGCTGGTTCAAAACGTGCTAAGACGTGTAGAAAGATGAGATTCACGGAGAGGTCGTTTTGAGTTGATGTTGTGAGATTTAGTTTATTACGTCGATTAAACGACAGAATTTACTTTAATTCCCCTTGACAACGCGAACAGAAATATAATTATTGCATTGTGATTCAGTAGAGCCAGTGGTATAACTTTGAGGAGGGTTCTGCAGTGAGCATCGCTCAAGAGAAATGATCAAACATCTAAGCGAGAGGACGGAGGCAGAAGACGGTGCGGAGTGAAAGAATGCACTGAGGTGATGCTGTAACATATTAAACAGCGCTGAGCGGAGTCAGCACGTTATGTTAAATCTATGGACTGCAGTTGTGGATGTAGGCACGATCTGAGGAGCATCGGGCCAGTATGCGTTAAAAACGGCGGTATCGCAGTGTTTTTAAAGGGCTTAGTCCGATCCGAGATAGATCGCAAGCCAATACCGGCAACTAACAAATACTAACTCTGCTGGATTTTACCCTAAGGGAATATTGGACTGGACTAGACAGGCTGTTGAAAACCCGTGTGATTCAGACATTTCCTTTTTGGATGTGGATACTGGGCAATTTTGCGTTTCCAGCAAGACATACTAACGTTGGTAGAATTATCCTCTTGTCTATACAAAAATTCTGTATAAGATTTTTTCTTCCAGCCCCCCTCCCCCTTTTTGCACCTGCTTTGCTTTGTCAAAGCTCACCGACCGCTTTAGAGAGCGCCTGCCCTTCCTTACATCTCCCTAAATCGTGCATGGATTCTACATGAAGTGGAAATTTGTGAGGGCTGCAGTGATTTGCCCGTTTACTGATGCCGCTTCACATCTCGCAATGAAAACGGGTAAGGAACCGTAGCCTAATATAACCGGTCTGTGCAAATCCATTTAAAAGCAAACCGATATTCTAAGTTCACGCTAAATGAATGCATTTTCATTTGATTTAATGCGTCCTGTCTGTCTGTCTGTCTATCATTATTTCTGTGACAGTGACTGTAGCATATTTTATTTATTCCGCTCTCTTATGCCTTTCTGTTGCTCTACTTACATTACTTTTGCTAGAATATGGCGTTGGGTCATTCATATTCTGTTCACATGTGCATGGCTATGCTCTAAAGAGACGAGGGGAAAGAGGCAGTGTATCCATGATGGTCGACACAACTATTCCTCATTGATTCTAACAGACCCCAGTCACTTCTGAGACATCATGAATAATGCATAAGTAAGGTTAACACATTTCGATGGCACCCCGTGTCATAACCCTTTATGACACATTTTAGAATTTGTGACTGGGAAAAAAAACAGCATTAGAGGTCCAGGGAAGCTGGCAGCCTACGCTGGTCCTAATCTGAATTTAACATTCAACCCTCAGACGGCTCCAGAACTTTGCTGTGCATTGGTAAAGAGATGCTGTAATAGACACTATGCACAAATCTGATTCACAGGAAAAGCTTCAGAGCCATGTATTGGTTTTTGAGAGCTTACGTAATTTTTGCTGGATGATTCATGGGTTTGTGGGCTGTTGCTTCACCAGTGGTGTTGAGTATTGAGGAGCTGTCTTTCCTGGGAAGGTGCTGAAAGCCATCGCTGTTTTTAATAGAATGTATTTATACGTGAACAAAACTGTTACTTTATTGGGCTGCGGTTTAGGTCAGATGATTATGCTCAGCTGGTCTCTACAAGTGTAAACAAACGTGTAGTTAAAATCTAGCTTAAAGAGGTTAAATCAGTTACAGTCAGGAGTCAAATGAGCTCATTTTTGGGACAAATAATTATTCTGTAACGAAAAATGGTTTGAGTTCATGTGTTTGTGTGGATGTCATTTTATCAAGCACTTTTTGGCTCCGTTGAAAGAGTAACAAGAGCAAGTAAACCATTTGACAAACTAATGCTTTCAGATATGAAAGACTGAATACATTTTCAGTGCGTTAGATAAACGTACTAGATGGGTTTTAACTTGGCCTTTCACTGCGAATTATCCATGACAGATGTTCTGAGCATTTCAGTCCACTGTGGACCATAATCATCTTATCCAGCTTAAGTGAAATCATCAAATAGCTCAATTAAAGTATGAGCAAATGAATTTGCTAAAATTAATGATTAAATGATTAAAATCACGCATCTTTTGGTTGCACTGCCTTTATTAAATTCATTTATATTAATTTTTAAGAACCGAGTGGTATTATTTTGTAATCATTGTACATATTGTAAACTTACTGTGGTAAAAGTTTTCTGCTTCTCTATAAACTTTTGCCCTGAAATACATTTTTGAGTTTTGATCGAGTAACATCACAAACTGTTCAAAGAAACACGTTTCTGTGAGTTATGTAGGCCCTGCCCAGCTGTCATGGGAATGAGCGTTAATGTATCGAATGTGTCATATGAGCCAAAAAATGCCACATACCATTCAGTTCCCCTAAGGCAAGGAGGAAGCGCCTGTAAACGAGAGCATTTAGCCAATATTGCACCCATTAACCTCAGTAATCTCTGCCATTTAGAGAAAAATGAAGCAGCTAAAATGCTTCTGCTCAACCTGATACTTCATAAAGATCATCCCTAATGTGGGTCGGGCTTCGAGATCATCTTGTCGTGTCTTGTGCGAAATTGAAAAGTTTAATGACAGAGACTGAAGCGATTGCATGTAATGGCTGTTTCTAAAAATGCACAAGATGTGCTAAAATTCTGCAAGATTGTTCTTTAGCAAAGGAGTAAATGCATTTTGCTTTCAGTTTTGGAGTTGGAGATGCAGTAAGGCCAAATGAATGACTACATCACTGATGTTCTGTTCTCAGGACAGAGGAAGTGCTGTTAGACAAGATATACAGCTACACTGGCTTTCCTTTTTAAAATTACCTTTTATTAATCTTGCGGTGTCTGTGTTACTCTATCCCAGCAGAATTTTAAGTAACAAAAGTATGATGATGGAATTTTAAATTAAGTTCCAAATGAAAGTTCCGGAGCAGCGTGTTCATCCGACCCTGTCAATCACAGCGCCAAAGGTATATAAAGAGTTGCTCGCCTTGCTGCTGTTATAATTCTTCTGGCATCCCATTACGACCCCCACACCGCCTATTTTCCCATTCTCTTAAGTTATATATTATTTAATATTGTTTTAATTTAGCAGTCCAAGAGGAGGAATTCAGAGCTCGAGTCGATCTTCCATCATGGCCAGTAAACCTAATGTGTTCCTCTCATTCAAAGATCGTACGACAGTGTGAAATGTGAATAAATGTCTGCATACTCTATAGCTAAAATATTTTAATTTTGGACTAGTAGAATCAATAGCACACAGCACTTGTGAGGGGGTTCATATAACGTTCAGGTATTTTGTGGTTATTGAATACATTTATTTTGTATTAGAAGACAATATCAGCTGTACTATACAATCCCTAATGCAGTAATACCATAGATACTCACTTGAGTTGAGGATGACTTTTTCACACAAACAAGATTGCAAGATTGCAGGCAATAATACTGCCAATAAACCAAAGAATCGTTACGCAGGTGTTGTTTTGGTACAACTCTGAAAAAACTGAAAAAAACGATTGTAAGTTGTTAGTGTTTAGTTTATCCTCTAACTTTCACCAATTCTCATCTCTGTATTGTGTCCAGGATGAATGAACTACAAAGCAAGTAATCACAATAGCACTCAGCCTCTAGGGCTTCGGTGTTTTAATCAGGCTTTATATTTATGTTTAATAAGGTCTCCTGTGGCAGATTCTAGCTGACGATAATTCTGAAACCACCAAAGGCTGTTGCCAGGTCATGCGGCCTCTGTGAATGCCTGTTCACATTATTCTTCTGCGAGTTTGTACTGGAGTGAAGATACTGTGGTTTATTACCAACAGTATGTAGGTTGTCACAGTAGATCTCCCTTAACAATTTAACACTGTGGTGAATGTGCTGCTGGAGTAGCCTAACCTGGTTTCTCTGCTCAGTGCCGGCTTGCCTGCTTAGCAATATTGGGGTCATGGGTTCAAATCTCATTTGAAGCCAAAGCAAAACTCATCGAGCATGTATGTAATGAACTCCCCTGCATAGTGACACACACTAACGATTGGATCCATTCAAGATGGCTTGAGTTATATGCCCGAGGAGCTGTGTAAATTAGTCTAAAGCTCTGTGTCTCTCCATCACCTTGTTGTTGGTTTTTGCTGTAATGCATTTAACAATGCTAGTTCCCTTATTCTGTGATCATGCTATTGATCAATTGTTGATGCAGATATCAATCCATGTAATTAGTCCATGGCCATTACAAGAAGCAGATCACCTAATACGCATTTCGTTAGCAAAAGGTGACTAGCGCAAATCAGCCTGTGTCTTGGGAAACAGGATGGAGCCCAAATGGCAACAGATGAATGAGGGAGCGAGCATGCGAAACTGGTTTCAGCTCTGCGGCAGATGTCTAATGCCATACGCGAACACTTGGGGAAAAAAGACTTTCTGAGGGACATTTGGCGCACTGGATAAGAGCCAGGGCGGTTCGCGGGCGCAGAAGCACAGAGAGGTTAGAGTTCATGCATTTAAAATCTATGGAGATAGGGATTCTGAAGAGCTTATTAAGCAAACCTCTCATTTCAGTGAAAATGAAAATTGACTTGCATGCCCCCAGGCCTCAGTAAGTGTAATAAACGTCTGTGCATTTGAATTACCCTGCCTTTGCGATTCAGTCAAACCTGCAATAGAGATTGCGCTGTCACAATCGCAGCCTCCGCGGTGATTGTTAATTCAGAAATCCTATGTCATTGCTATGTCCTACAGATGAGCCAAATGGCATAAATTGTACTGTTCGCTCAGATTAGTCACTGGAGACAGAGAGGGGAGGTGTGCTCAGCTCAGCTTATAAATATCAGTTTGCCTTGATTACACTGTATGTTTGTCATCACAGCCATGAAAGGCACAGTACAAATCTGGGTTGCTCATTATATTGGAGCCCCTTTTCAAACAAGCACCCTTTCCTCCCCCGGAGAACGTCTTCTCCCACTATCAGCATATTTTTGCTACAGTGGAAGAACTTGAGGGCAGTTGCCTTTTTCAAACCTCTCAGATCAGTTGGCCTGGATTCGTAAACACAAGTGTGTCAAAGAGATCCATGACTGAGAGGCTGATAAATCACAGACTTGCTAGAATACATGCTGTTGTGACTTTGAGGTTGCAACTGTTCAATGAAAACATTTGCCAACCATCAGACTCTGATATAACAAGCAGAGGAGTATGATAGATCGAAACATCTCAGCTGACACAATAGTCCAGGGAATATATAATCCATGAGTCGGAGCACTCCAGGTGCAAACACTGTAAGAAGCAAATTCATGCTGTTTCGAAGCCTGTTTTAGGTAGCATGTTGGTTTTTATATAGAAAAACAATAGGGCATTTCATTACATTGATTTGTACTATGAACAAGGGGTGTTGTTCAACTGTAAAGCAGAGTAAAGTTAGATAATAGTTATAATAGTTCATTAGTAGGGGATACTGTAGGTATGTTTGGTGCATTATTATGGAAGTGATGTGCAGTCAGGCTTTACCCAGCTAAAAGGCAATACTTTCAGAATGTTGACTAACGTTCTCCAAAAGTTCTCTCAAAAGGGATCAAATACAATCTTGCGAGAAACATTAGTGTAAATTGTTTAAATGTTATATATATGTCCTGTATATCAAAATGTTACTCATAAGAAACATAAGAAAAATGTTCCAATATTTTACAAATGCTCCACTAAAAATGTTCCACTATTTTAAAAATGTTCCACTTGTTTAAAAATGTTCCACTAAGAAAAATGTACCACAATTTTAAATATGTTCAACTCAAAGTTCTTATAACCATGCAATAATGTTAATACAACATCTTATATATACAATGTCAATACAAAAAATAGATGTTTGGAACGATTCTAGAACTTTCAAAATAACATTTTCAACATTTTTGTTACCGAATGGAAATGTAAAACCTAAAATTTTTAGCTGGGTAGCTCTCATAAATCAGATAAATCAGACTTTAGAAACATAATTATGTCTATTATTTTGTTCCTTAAAAAGGTCAGAAAAAGCTTGTGTTATGAGAACCTTATTTTGGGCTCTAGAGGTGTAAGAGATTTCCGTCATGTGCTTCCCAAAAAACAAAGTAGTTTTATAAAAGAGAAAAACAGAATGAATTGAAGTAATACACTGGCCTCCTTGGAGAGCCACTCAGGGACTTGAAACACGTTGGATTTATGTGTGCCGCCATGCTCGCAGCCTAGTGCTTCAATTGGCTGGCTTCATGCAGAGTCAATACTAATGACGGAGGAGACTATATGGCCACAGTGAGATTATAGCTTGGAGGCCCTCAGCTGCTCCTGTTGTCATCTCAAGCAGGGAAAGTAATGGTTACCACTGTTTGCCTCCCCTATTCTCCTCTGCATTGTCTGTGTAGTGCAGTCATTAAGGTTAATGACTAGGCAGATGTATTTGTTTTGAACTGTGAAAAGCACAGCTCACAGGAACACGTAGGTGTGCTGAATGGAACAGTGGGGAAATTTTGAACAGTGGGGAGATTTGGAACAGGGTGCTTTCACATGGTGTTCCTCCAGTGTACCCCAGACAGACAAGAGAGGTGGGACGTTTAGGGTTTTAGCACATTCCCTTCAGCGTAACGGTAGGAGCGCTCCAGCACGAGAATGCGGGCAGCTGAAGCGCACGTTGCAATTCATGTTTTTTACATGTGACAGCATTGCGCTGGTGTGATAGATGCCTCGGCCGGGGCGGCGTTTTGCTGCATCTCATTCCTGCAAATGGATGCTAGTGTCCAGCTGGATATAATCCCTTTGCTGACAGAAGTGCAAACAAATGAGGGCATTCCATGCGTCGTTATATTAATCAACCAAATTGTCACCGCCAACCGACCACTCATCTCATTGGACGACTCAAACACAGGCCTCCGTTCATTCACCGATGGTCAAAATGCACAGTGACAGCTGCTTTTCGAACAGTGCGATACATCAAGCATTGGTTGGTGTGATAATGACATAGAATAGTGTCTTGCTAACAGATCCTTTATCGATATCGAGCGTAGTGCGGGATGAGTAAAACAGTCTGCCTAGTATAAATTGACCATAGGGGACCGTTTAACTGAGCGAGACTGCCTGCTTCCACACACTAAAGCATGTCAGTGCATTAGAGCAGCAAAGGCTCTTTGAGTGGATTGGCTGTGTAATGCAATCTGTATGCATGGGATGAGCACCATGCTAGCTGTGACTCCTTCATTTGTGCCCAAGCAGGAGGGTCTGGCCGTCGTTTTTTCCTCACTCTTCCTAGCTGTTCTATTCTTGCCTTCTACAATCGTCAAGTTTAATTTAAGCAAAAGCACAAAGTGAAAACACAGCGTTCTCATGGCAACAATGAATCTGTCATGTCCGCTGTCTGTAGTATCTGTACAGTGGAACACATTACTGTCAAATCTTTCTTTTCAGTGCAATAAAAATCTTGATAATTACCGTTCTGCGAATTCCTCATCAATCTGATGGCAGGGATTACTTTTGGAGATGGCATCAAATCACCTACAAATGCATTTCTGTTTTAGATGAAGATTTTGTGTTTTAATTACTACGCATGGTAACTTAGCTAATGAATAATGAATGTGGCCCTGCACCGAATGTGCTCTGACTTTTAATGCACCACTATCACTCTTTGCCTCGGTCTCTGGACTCTCTCTCTCTCTCTTTCTCTCTTTGTTCTTTTCTTGTGTCTTCTTTTTGCTTTCTGTTTTTCTCTCGTTCTGTCTTTTGATATCAGTATAAGTAGACCGAGAATTAAAAAGATTAAAGTTAAAGGCAAAGTTAACAACTTTTAAATTATGTGGACGGAAATAGTGATGGAGGGTTTGTTATGGGCTGATCATGAGTCTACATGTTCACATGCATGTGTTGTCTTTCTCTCTCCCCCTCTCTCTCTCTCTCAAAAACTGAATATGAGCACAAATGGTATAAAAGGACCTCAGGTGTGAAAATTGTTCAGTATTGTAAATTCCCTATCCCTCTTAATGTGAGGATAAAAATACTAACATTGTATACTCCTGATACAGTATGTATTTGCAGCATGTATACAGTATGTGCCAGGGAAATGCTTCATAAACTGAATGTGCAATAGCTATAACAGGAAATGTTGACAAGCCCTTTAAAGTACAATTGAAATTGGCTCATCTCAGCCATTATTAAAGCACTAATTTTGAAAATAACAACCGTGAGCAACTGAATTAATTTGCTTTTGCAATTGTTTGAAGTGACTGTAGTGGCCCTAATGCAAACCCATGAATTATTCCTAAGCAAGCTGTCTGTGTAAAAAAAAAAGGGGGAGAGAAAGAAATAGAGAGAGAAACAGACAGACAGAGAGGGGGACAGACAGAGAGAGAGAGGGGTGAGTGTAAGCACTGAGTCACAACTGCTGTGCAACAGCCTGGACACAATGTGGGGTCCAGTCGTTGAATTAAAATCAACTTGAAAGAGGAAAGCTGCATTCACTGCAGCAAAACACGACACAGTTCCCTAAATAACCATTATACTGTGTTTCACATGACCAGTGTCCTTGTTCGTAAAAGCCAACATGAGAGAATTTCATTGGATCATGTGCATCAAGTGGCTGCTAATAAATTAGAATGGAGCCAGGTGGTAAGGAAAGGGAATGAAGTGTGTGTGTGTGTGTGTGTGTGTGTGTGTACAAAAGCTAACAGTGTTGAAAACTAATAATTGATTTTAAATTAGATACTTATTGTTGTTGTACTTGCTTTTCTAATGTACTTAACAACAGTAGCTGTTTGCTCAAAATGATACTGAAAATACACTTGCTTGGCTGGAACCTTGTCTTAACTGTTAGGTTTAAATTAAATAATCATTGCCACTGTAGATGCAATTTTACATGCACTTAGATCAGTTGCTACAGTGCACAAGCATGCATACCACGATTACTCCCTAGAATAGACAGTAAATTCAAGGTTCTAGTACTGCAGGTGTCCAAGGGCTGCGTGTGTGACTAAGGACGGCGTAAGGTGTGGAATAGGTCCTGAGTCCTGAGATGTGAACCTTTGATTTTGCATTCATTTTTCATGAGGTACAGTACAGCTAAACCCCTTTGTGATTCTGGATTAGCTCTGTTTAAATTGCATTCATGGGTCATTGCGGCGCGCTTTTAAAGATTGCTGTCTGCTGTGTTTTAGCATGGTCAGCACTCTGCCTCCCTGATTTTCAATTTGAACACTGAGGTGAACTGAAGGGGCCAGGCTTAGTTGTGATCAGGCTGCTCAGACAGTCTCATCTGTCTCTCCTTAACATATTACGTGTGCGTTGACTCGACAGCTGTTTTTAGGCTAAATAGGAGACACAATAAGCCTTATAACTAACCGGTTGTTAGTGTAACTCGCTAGTTTTTGTTCAGCTTATGTTTTAGTCATGTATTTTCTCGCTTTGTGTCTCCTCGCACAAACAAACAAGCCGAGTTCTGAACACCTCTCTCAAATTCTGCCAGAGCACAATGAGAGAATATGCAGGATCCCTCCAGCTGTGTATTTCCAGCAAGGCAGGCTGCTGCCAAGGCTGTGTTTGTCTTGTAATTGTATTCTTACTCAACACCTTAGCTCATTATAATATGGATTTCCTCCCAGGGATGTGGGTGGAGAACGGAATATAAGTCCTATGAGCGCTTCCCCTCAGAAAGATTATCTGCTACAATAGTTTAAGGGGTATTATAATGAAGATACCTAATGTCATTATATGGGCAAATATAATCAAGCCCCGCTGTTGCCCATGTAGTGCGCTCAGAATAGCTAGACAGAAATCTTTTGCCGCAGTGACATTAATTTGTCGAGAGCGACTTGCTGTAACTGCGTTAACCGGCGCAACAGTGCTATACATGCTTCAGCTTGTTTTCATTGCGTTTCGGTTTTAGCTAAAGAATGCGAGCGACGTGGAGATTAATTCAGTACAAACCAACTTTTTTCCTCACCTGCTGCAGTTTTGGCAGATGTCCTGAGAGTTTAAAAGTGCACCAGTGTTTTTGCTAACAAGGCCCTCACAACATCAGAAAACATTGGGGTGCACATCCCACAGCCAATAAATTACCTTCACGGCTTGATGTTGTTAACAGTGCTCCCGACTGTGTTTGATTTCAGCGAGGCAAATGCTCAATGGTATACCATCCCTTCAATTCACCAGCAAATCTGAGGAGATTCCGTAGGACGGTACACGCCATATCTCATTGCTAAATGATTAAGGTCAATATTTGAGTCCATCGTAAAACCATAAAACTGACTATCAGCAAGAGGTCCTCTAATAATTTACCAACTGGTCAGAAATATGGCGGTGGTTTTGATTTAAATCAATATCTGTAACTCATCCGTAAATCAGAGTTTCTCAGTAGCATCGCAAAGTCGAGTGCAAATGTTGATTTTCCTGTGTTGTTCATTAGAGAAGGAAAGTTCTCTTTTTGCAATGAATATAAATAGGTGGCAAAATTAACTGTAGAAGGTCATAATTTCCCAAGTGAGGGTTGCTAACATCCCTACAAGTAATGATTGCGATTTCATTTTCTTGATTTAATAGGCCAGAGGAAACACAATTAAATAGCAAGAGATTCTCTATGTGTTTGTGTCTGTTATCACCATTGATTCAAATTCTTGAAAGTCGCTCTCAGCAGAATGCCCCGAGAGAATCCGGGCTAAGCAAATGATGAGAGCTGGTCTCATTAACAAGTTCATTAAAGTGATACTGTTACTAGTTATATTAAAAGCTACTGGAGAGGGCCAATCGAATTCAATATAATCACCCGGTATTAGTGGTACTCGAATGCATATAAGAGCAACTTTGGTAATTGTACATTTAGTTTTTTCAGGAACTCTACCTGCTGTAGAACTCTACCAGGTGGGTACATTAGATCCATGGACAATATATCCCTGCAGCCTGATCCGCCCACACAGCCGGAGAAGAGCGAGGGGGAAAAAAGTGTGATTACAGCCATTTCATCTGATTATTCATCAGTGTCATTATGATAATGGAGGCAGCATAAGTTAGTTTGGCACAATCCAATGATTATGGAGATTATACCTGGCCCTAGACGCTTGAAGTATAGCCTTCATTTCTGAATTACTTTACAGACTAAGACTCCTACTGGATGTGCAGGGGGAACTAGAGGAGCAGAGGAAGATCTATGTGGGAGTAATTTGCATTACTCCCTCGTTTTGTATCTATTTTCTCTGGCTAAACTGCTTGGAAAGCCCTTCTAAGAGGCAAGTAAGGTATTGATTTTTACTTGTTTAAACACACCGGTAGGACTTCGATCATTTGAAAGCTGTGCATCACTCTGTTTACGTTCTCTCTTTTTTTCAACAATTTGTGTACTTGCATTGTGTGGTAGCGTGCTAACCAGGTAACTGCTGTCTTTTAGTATTGCAAATAGGGCTGCCAAGGTATTAGATTTGCACTACACGGTTATCATGCCCAAAAGAATTCATGGTAACGGTATTATCGTGGTATTTATTGAAATATAAAAACCATAATAATACCAATTCATCTTACATTTTATTTAGTGTTTTTATCTTGGTCAATGAGTGTGAAGAGGCAGACAGAGTAACCATTGTAGCTCCTAAGGCCAAAATGTTAAATGGGTGCAATAGCACCACCTACTGTTTTGGAGTGTCCACCGGATATGGATGCTGAATTTGCTGGTATCAATTATTATCGTGATTTTTAATCACAATTGTTTTCGTTAATACTGGTATATTTTAAATAATAAAGGTGGTTCTTTTAACATCAACTCATTTTTGTTTACATGAGCTGGACGACCGCAGTCATTTTAATAACAGAATTGTGTGAAAATAAACAGCGAGGACGAGGATCACACACTTCTAAAGCACTCTCTTTCCCAATAATATAGCCGTTTTCTACTGTTGTTTAATGGTATTGTCTACTCAAGGTGAACATGACGCGCTTATAGCGCACTTCAGTCTTTGTGAATTCAGCTGGAGGGCTTCCATTTGTGAAGTCTCTGCTTTGGCTTCAACACAGTCTCCCCATTTAAGTAAAGACCTTGGCAGATGTCCCACAAGCAGAATCCTCTTTGTAAGCCATTGTTTGCAGGTCCTGAGGAGCCAACATAATGTCTCCTGAGAACTCACTTTAGTATGTTGTTTGTCCTTATATAGTTCTAGGGTAAATAAATAGAGCACACAGGAGTTTTCTGTTGCGTGTGTGTGTGTGTTAGATAATAGATTTAGTTTGAATTAATAAATGCTCACGCAATTTTGTATCAACTCCAAGCGTATAAAAGCAAAAAAAAAGATTCAAAAATATTTAACACATTTTAAAAGGTTTTTGTTTGTAGCAATGCCCACTTGTCCATTTATCTACACAATGTGAGGTACTCACAAAACAAACACGTATCCTTCCATTACATTGAATCGATTGATGTCCTTGCAGAGACCCTTGATGTTCTAAATGTAGGAAATAGAGATTTACTATGATAACAAACAGAGGAGCTCAGAGCACTGAAGGGTCGCTTCCAAGCATAAGTTAAAAGGTACTATGAATAATAATTGCCTGTTTTAGCACAAAATACACACCTCTTCTTAAAACAAATTGTCAGATATTCATGCATGTAATTATTAAATGGGTTGGCAGTTTCAGAAAGGCTAGTAATAGTGACCTACCTTTGAAAGCATAACATCCTGTTCTCCATTCAGAGTGATCTCCAAAGCCACTCCTACTCTAATACACACCTCCTCTAATATCCATTCATAGTTTGACAGGCAAGTGTGACATCCTATCATTGCATTCGGACTGAAAGCAATGATTGAACAAACATTTTATGGTCCTGTGCCTTCAATAGAAGATACATACTTACATAAATATATTTAGACTTTACTTGCCGATTGCTATCAGGATGTGAAGACACTTTCAACCAGCATAACAAAAAATGTGTCTAACAAACGATTGCCAACCCTGTCTATAAATGTTTTGTATAAACATTACATATTCTTCAACTAATGTTATTAACCCTTACCATTGTTTTATTTTACACCCTTTATATCATATTACACCATATTGTGAAGACTTTAATTACTGTCCCTGTTAGCGTCCTCTATTACACAGCAAAAACAGACCATCATGTCTAGTCCACTTGCTAGTCCTCCAAACCTTCTCTCTGATGTCTTGGAATTCATTTGACAGACTCATCAGACTTTGGTTGTGAAGTAAAACGTGGAGGGTGATTGGAAATGAGTTATGGACATAGCACCAGTAAACCCGCACTCCTCATCTGCCCCATGTGGGTGATCAGTTGAGCTGTTTGATAGAGAATGTGCCTAGACTGCACCACTCGTGTTAGTGTAATGTTTGTCTGCTGTACATGTCTGTTTAGGAAAGAAGTCAACGGAATTCTTCTATTAGCTCTTTTAAAACAGTGTTCTAAAGAAGATTGTTTATATTTTTTATGATGTCCTTAATATTTTACTGATACAATACCTATATCTTTCTTATCATATTTAACATGTTTTCTTTCAGTTTACAAAGAATCTGTTCGGTCAAAGCCCACCCGTATGGTTTGCTATTTGTTTGAATCTTTGTGAAAAGATTCAGTCACAATGCAGTTAATTAGTGCATCACCCTACGTTTGGCAAAGACAAATTAAATCATTTTAATAATCTCTTGGTTAAACTATTCAAAATGTGTTCAATACCTAAGAGAGATAATAGCAGTTTTTAATCTCAAGGAAGAAAATATTTCAATACGTGCCATTCAATTATTTTGAATGTAGCATGTTTTCACAGGAGCATATTTTGTCTTTAGCTGAAAAGAAATCTCATTGTATATTGTTAAAAAAAGATGATATCTTTTCTAATAAAAAACCCTCTGTATATAGTATAACAGACTAACGAGCCCTCTGCACAGTTAGACAGATAGATGAAGCATATGTAGACTAATTTTAGTCTGTCTAAAAACAGTTTGAGCAGCAGGAAATGTCCACAATGCTCTCACATTTTAGTCAGTGTTCATATTAAACATTAAAAAGTTCATATATGAACTGGTTACTGCTTTGATAAGTAAGGTGGTATTAAGTAGGTGGTATTTAAAGGAATGCTCACTCAAAAAAAATAATGATCATTTTTAAAAAATTAATCATCAAATCATAATTTACTCCCCTCTTATTCTATCCTTGTACTGTATGTTTTGTTTTCTGCTATAGAACACAGCAGGGGAATATTAAATATATACTGACATACATAGTATCACACATGCTATACATAGTATTCACTGTGTCCATAATGTTAAGCGTTAACTCGAGCTGTTAAGTTAAAAAAAGCACCATAAAAATCATCTAAAAGTAACGCACATGAGCAGTAAATCCATGTCTTCAGAGGTAAACCAGTCATATGGACAATTTGTTTGTTTTTACATCATTTCAGAGCTTGACATCTTGAATCCCTATTCATTTTCTTTATATAGAAAAGACCAACCAATACATCAACGCACCACACAACATTTCTGTCCTTATGTTTCCCAGTAAACAAAGGAATACAGATTAAGAACAACACAAGAGTGAATGAATGATGGCAGATTTTTCAGTTTCAATTAATCACTCCTTTTAGGCCCCTGCGTGGAGGATAATTTGTGGATGTTGCTGTTCTGTAATTAATGACATACAATTTTATATTAGAAGTCCTTTTTTTGACGTGGGCCTTTCGCTAATCAACCAATCAATATCTCAGATTAGTTAGCCTGCTCTATAAATTCTTTAGTTATTCTTGGTATGATAAAGAGGCTCCTGCCAGGACGTGGCCTGATTGCTTCACGCATCTCATTAGATGTGTGTCCATTGGAAGTTCTCTCAGCGTCTCACAGTAAGGTGTCAATTACACAGCTGCTAACTAACAGTCACTGCTAAACAGAGAGATTGATGTCTCTCTGCGACTGAATCGATCACAGTGCACATCTTTAACGGTTTATGAGATGATCAGCAGCGCAGATTTACAACGAGACCATTTTCTGAGACATTTCGTAGTGTAATGGGACAGCACAGGCAAGAAAGACAGATAATTCATATTAAACTGTTAATTTTATGAAGGTATGTGAAAAACAAAACCATTTAGAATTGATTTCTACTGACAAAGCATGTGATATATAAATACATACACACTCATCTGGAACATTTACTGTCTGTTCTTAATGTATAATGCCATAGATGAACCAACACCACTCATGTACATTGAAGTTGTTAAGGGGGGTTTGTTCCTGCAGTTTTTTTGTTATGTGACCCTACAATGCCCGTTTCCATACTGACTGGAAAGTTCCATACTTTTTACAAACAAGCTGTCAAAAAGCAGCACAAAAGGTCACTTTTTTATCGTGCATCACCAAAACACCACCCTTGTCCTGTATTCTTTTTTTCAGAGAAATTTGTCAGAGGAATAGGGTTCAAATAAAAATTCTTAAATTACTTACTCTTCTCTCACAAATCCAAAACTCCAAAACTTTAGTGTCAGGCTCCAAAAATGACAAGCATACCATAAAATTAGTCAATCTCTTTTATGTGCATTACTGTATATTGCAAGTCTTTGAAGCTATACAACAGAGTGAGAAATAATTTGTTTAATTACAATTAATAGCGTTCGTGTGCCACAGTCATGACATTCCAGCTTCAGATCACCCAAATTGTAAAGAAATTGTTTGGGATTTTTAGATATCTTCCCTCATTTTAAATATATTCCATTTATATCCCAGCTAACAGCGAACATTCTCAAAACGTTGGCTAACCTTTTACAAAAGATCTTTTGAAGTTATCAAAAAAGTTATGTATCATACTGTATATCATAACCGTTATTCTTAAATAGTTAGTGAAATTTTAAAAACTTTTGAAAAAAAATATTTGTATAACATACCAATAAACAAGCAATAAAGTTAACACAATGTCTAAAAAAAATTAATTATTTTAACATTCCTAAAACATTTTTTAAATAATTTTTGTTTGTCGTCACTGGAGACAATTCAGATACTATTTCTGTTCAGTTGTTTATAGAAAAAACTTGTGTGCTCCTGAATTTCTCCTGTTATTTCCTGTCATTATTTATGAGAACACTGTTGTTATTATTATATTGTTGGTCAGATTATAATATCTTGGGCAGCTAATGCAACATTGCATTTTTCATAAGAAAACCTGAGCAGAAAATACAAGCAGAGACTTGAAGCTGGAGAATGTTAAATTTAGTGTGTGCTGTAGCAGTGGCACATTTCTTGTGGGTTTTGACAATTTGGTTGCTATGTAGCAATCTTGATAGAATGCACAAGCACAAGGCAAATACACATCCTTATCTGCTGAATATGCCCAGTGATGGTCTTGTCTGCAACTTAATCCATGTTCCTGACAGTCTGCGGTGACGAGATTTCCATATGTCTTTTTTTATTTATAGCACAAAATATTCAGGGGTTGTTTGGGATTCTCACATATAGAGGATCTTATATTTTTGAAGCTTTATTGCAGTAATATCTTGTAAATGGATTTTCACCGTATGGCTAGTATTTTTCCCTCTGATCTGATGTTCCTGTGATAAAGTGACAATTTTCTTTTGAAACTAACATATTTTCCTATGTGTTAATTCTTGCAGAGCGAGTCCTTCCATAATTACTTTTATCAGAGACTCTGTCTGGATTAGGTCAAGAAATTAGGGACACTTTTGAGACCAAAGGGAAATACTTGGCTAAGCTTGCTTCTGCTAAAGGGTGACAAGAAATAAAGAAAATTACATATTTTCAGCCATTTACTCTGTGCATCCTCTTTGGTGTGTGATTTTGTGTGCAGGCTCATTAAACCCCTGTGACAGTAATGATGCTCAATTTATCAGTCACAATGTAACAATGTTTTTTTTTGCATGTGCAGTTCTCCAAATGCATTTGCAAAGATGCAGTTATTCTATTTTTGACATTGATAAAAAGTACAGTGCATTATATGCAAGGTTAGTTTGTCCAGAATTTAGGGAATTGAGTGCATGCCGTCTCATTGGACAACAGAATAGTTGGTTGTTGTCTTTTAGTTCAGTTACCTTTAGTAGCTCAACTATGCTAACGTTTCACTCGTGACACGTTTTTGCTAACATATTTCTCTTCATCTGCTTCTTTTTCAGACTGCCTGTAAATGTTTGGGGAGAGAAAATCGGTGGGCATTAAATTATGAATGTTGAACAAGATGACCTCTTACCATCAGCGCCAGATGTTGAGAGGTCCTAGATGGAAAGGGGCTTGGTTTGACCCCTTGTTTCTCCTGCTTTTAGCCCTGCAGTTGCTTGTTGTTGCTGGATTGGTGCGAGCCCAAACCTGTCCATCTGTGTGTTCCTGCAGCAACCAATTTAGCAAGGTCATCTGTACACGCAGAGGGCTGAAGGATGTCCCTGATGGCATCTCCACCAATACACGGTATCTAAACCTTCAGGACAATCAAATCCAGGTCATCAAAGTTGACAGTTTTAAGCATCTACGACACCTAGAAATTCTTCAGCTCAGCAGAAACCACATCCGCAACATTGAAATTGGCGCCTTTAATGGGCTGACCAGCCTTAACACACTGGAGCTTTTTGACAATCGCCTCACAACCATCCCAAATGGCGCCTTTGAGTATCTCTCCAAACTGAAGGAGCTATGGCTTAGGAATAACCCTATTGAGAGCATACCGTCTGATGCCTTCAGTCGCTTGCCCTCCCTGCGGAGGTTGGATCTGGGGGAGCTGAAGCGCCTCTCCTACATCTCCAGTGGAGCCTTTCAGGGCTTGAGCAACCTTCGTTACCTGAATATGGGCATGTGTAACCTCAAAGAGGTCCCGAACATCCAGCCCTTGATTCGCTTGGATGAGCTGGAAATGTCAGGGAATCAGCTCACAGTGATCCAGCCAAGTTCTTTCAAGGGTCTCATCCATCTTCAGAAGCTGTGGATGATGCACGCCCAAGTTCAAACCATAGAGCGGAACTCCTTCGACGACCTGCAGTCTTTAAGAGAACTCAACCTGGCTCACAACAACCTTACCTTTTTGCCCCACGATCTTTTCACACCTTTGCGCCACCTACAGCGAGTGCATTTGCACCACAATCCGTGGAACTGTAACTGTGACATTCTTTGGCTGAGCTGGTGGCTGAAAGAGACCGTACCAACAAACACCAGCTGTTGTGCCCGCTGTAATTCCCCTCTCAGCCTCAAGGGGCGCTACATTGGTGAGCTGGACCAGAGCTACTTTCAGTGCCATGCGCCTGTTATTGTGGATCCTCCTGTTGACCTCAATTTGACGGAAGGAATGGCAGCAGAGCTCAAATGTCGGACAAATTCAGTGACCTCAGTCAGTTGGCTAACACCAAATGGCTCCATGATAACACATGGGACGCTCAAGACACGCATCTCTGTCCAAAGTGATGGAACACTAAACTTCACCAATGTCACCATCCAGGACACAGGATCCTACACTTGCATTGTAAGCAACATGCTGGGCAACATTTCGGCCTCTGCTGTCCTCAATGTTACGACCGTTGACAACAGTGGTTTCAGTTACTTTACTACGGTCACCGTGGAGACAATAGAAACCCCAAATGATGGGGAGAGTAGGACACCAGTACAACCCTCTTTTGGCTGGGCTTCCTCCTCAACCACAAGGGGAACACCAATCACCACCGAGAGAGCTTACACCATTCCTGTCACTGACATAGACATGGATGGGGCTCATGGTTTGGAGGAAGTGATGAAAACCACCAAGATCATCATCGGCTGCTTTGTGGCCATCACACTCATGGCGGCCGTCATGCTCATAATATTCTACAAGATGCGCAGGCAGCACCACCAGCAGGATCATGATGGGCCAACCCGTACCATCGAGATCATCAACGTAGATGAGGAGCTGACAAGGGTTCCAGCCATGGAGAGTCATCTGACTCTTCCACCCCTGGAGCATGAGCATTACAACCACTATAACTCCTACAAAACTGCTTATAATCACATGCCTACTCTCAGCTCGTTGCATAGTTCAGTGCATGAACCTTTACTAATCCAAGCCAGCTCAAAGGATAATGTGCAGGAGACGCAGATTTGACTGTGCTTTGAGTTGGATGAACTTAACTGTACTAATGATGTTTCAAATTTGGTTGCGGACATGTTGTCAGAATTAAGACAGCAGCTTGGATTAAGACGTTCAGCAGTGTTATTGAGAGACTGGGTGTATGTATTATTTTAACAAGTGTCTTTACAAATCTTATTTATTAAAGATATGTGAAGTGACTGAATCATAAAAACCATAAAAAAGATTTCTCACTGCTTTTTTTAAATGGGGAAATGGATGGTTTCTTTAGTTTGTTGGTAAAATTATAGTCAACTGTAATGCTTATGAGAGCAGTGAGACAACAGTTGTTGTTTTTTTTTCACTGTTGGCATATCACATCCCTGTTGCTCCAACATGTTTTTGTGTTTTCGAGAAACTGAATCCTTTAAACAAAAACTGGCCACTGAAAACAGCAGACTATAAATTGCAAGGAGCAGTTAGATATGAATGGCAGGCCTGATGGATGCAGCCGCTCTAGAGAGGTGTGGAAATGGTCACATTTCCCCATGGAAATAAAACAGCCTTTATTGTCAGGGCCTGGATTATGGTGCAATGGAAATATTTATAGATATAGAAGTCCCACCTTTAAAATGTTTCTGAACATGCTGCCATCTGCCATATTAAACAATTTTTTTTTATGTAACTCGAATTAAACATGGACTTACATTTAGATTACAATTACATTTTATAGAAATTAATATACATCAAAAGGCCCATATAATTGTGACACAAGATACACCAAAACGTACAGTTTGTTTCCTTTCCGGTTTTTTAAACAAATCTTGAAAAAAGCATGTGGATTAAATTGTTTTAGCCCTGCCAAATTCCCAGATCAACATTTATATGATCCGTTAGGACACCTAGATTTGCTGCAAGGTAAATGAATATTAACAAATTAATTCAACAAATCACATATTGATACTGTACGTACAGAATTGACTGTAAGAAAGTATGTTGTAACCACTTTAAAATGAGCGTTTTCTTTTCTTAGCTCATTGCAATTAGCCTATACCTCGATTTTCAAAGTTTAGTGTGTAATTTAACCATTTCTTTTGGCAAATGGCATATAGATCATCAAAATAGCTCAACAATGGCCCCGATATCACATTTGTGTGACATTAAGCCAAAACATTGAAATGTATTTGTATTTTCATGGCATGCAAGACCAAAAATAACCCTGCGTGGCTGAAGAAAATGAAATATGATTTGAAGACTGTCTGCTGTGCGGGCTTCAGACAAAAATGCTGAAAAGGAAATAAATAATAAAATAAAATACAGTCTGCTAATGTCACTATGGAAACCAATGACCTACTGAAAAATACACTGTCTGGACAAAATATGTCATAAAAGTGTAGCCCTGCACTGAAATGTTGATTATTTCAGAACCGCATTGTTTTCAATAGAAGTGGTTTGTGAACTACAGGGTTTTGTCTGTGTGTGTGTGTGTGTGTCCCCTATACCAACCATTTTTTATTTAACTGAAAAGTTTTTTACATTATCAAATGTTATATTTATTTTGTGTATTTTATTATTTTTTTACCTAAATGAATGGCTGATTAAATTGCTTACTGCATACCTCATCTAACATGTAGATTGGGAGATGGTGTGTGTGCGCGCGTGCATCTATGCTTTGATGCATGCAGAGGGTTTGTATGCCATGTTTGAGCCTCACTTGTTTTTCACTGACATGTTTAGTGCTTTTTATGTTTCTTGCAGTTGATGATATAAACTGATGTGTCACACCCCCTTTTAATTATTTTGTGAAGTGCGATGTGAGGCTGGTCTCACCAGTCAACTGTTGAAGTAAACCTAATAGGTTCATATGTCAAAGGCTTAGGAAAGGTACATGAAGAATATACATCTAATTCATCATGACTAGAATAACTTTAAAGAGATGTGTTTGCCAGCAAGGAAGTCATCAGACAGCATATTGTATGAAGATTATAATCAACCTTAAATGAACTGAGCATCACTTGTGTTCATTAGATCCTCTGCAAGCAACCATGTTTTTTACATAATTTCCTATAGATTTAATATTACATTTTACATATTGGCCCTAACACGGTCACTCTCACCCTCATTGCCACTGAATTATAACGTGTTTAGCGTTACATAAAAGTTAAACCGCTGCTTCCGAGGAGTTTGTTTGTTTTTTTATTTTATATCCAAGTTAAAAAAAAATGTTAGTACCATTTTTATTGTACATAATAAGTGGGATAAATTGGCACAATAGATATAAAACAGCATTGGGCCAATAAAAAAAAAAGTCTCTGTTTTCGGAGGGTCTGTACATGAATGCTGGCTTGCTCCTTTCTGCTTCAGGGTTCCTGAGCACTGCGTCAGTTACAGAAGCTACTAAGATCAACGATGCCTACATGGCCTACATAGAAAATCTGTGATGTTGGACTAAACCGATTCGCTTTGGTTTTCTTCTTGCGATTTGTTTGTTATTGGTAACTCATTTTAGATTTCTATGCTGAACTGAAGTGATTTTCGTTTTATGGCAAGAGAATGTCTCTTTACTGACATATTTCTACAAGAACTGTTATTGAAAATAACCAATAATATTACACATTTGCTGATCAGTTCATAATGCTTTGGGAATACAGCTAACTAAACGTTAACCATGAAAAAATATAAAATACAAGAGATTGTAGTTCATATGGTTACATGCTGTAAATAAAATGTTTTTTTCTAAAGCGTCACGTGTGAGGACTTAAAAACTACTTTTTTGCTGAGAGTTAATGCTCATT
>JAZGTI010004665.1:0-27459 GCA_036877585.1 Botia kubotai
CCTTTACTGAAATATGAAATTGATGGTGCTGATTCATCACTAGACAGGTTCTTGCAAGCTATAGGCACACAGAACATGCAAAAACATATACAAACCTTCCTATTAACCACATTACAGTTACTTAAATTAGTGTATATCATCTGAGATTTTCTGGTATGTATGTTTAAGCATGAAAAGGAAACTGTGTGGGTGTGACTGTATGTATGTGTAAACATTACTGAAACTTTGGTTGTATAACAACAAGCATCCTTTGCAAGGAAGACAAAAGTGGATATTCATTAAGAATTTAATGCGTGTGCCATCTGTACAGATAAAAAACATAAAGGGAAGGAAAAAACACTAACAAAGTACTGTTGTGGAACCATGAAACAGTGGTGGTATCACATGGTGATATAATTACTATGGTACTTGCATGTTACTCCAAGGTACTATAGAATTAACCATAGTACTGTACAATTTCTGAACACCACAGTATTACAATTATACCGAATTTCGAATACAAATATTACATAAACATATACAAATATTCTATTTAAACTTTTTCTGTGTATAAGTATTTTTCTTCTCTGTGAATTACATACATTTTAAAACGTTTAGGCCCTGTTTACACCTGGTATTAAGATGTGTTTTGGTGGATCGCAAGTGGATGAGAGAAACAGTCCTGTTCACACCTGGTGTTTTAATCAGACGTTTTGGCAGGTTTGACCACTTCTGTCCTGAATTACTTCAAGAGGAGGGTCATGCGTGGGTACCTCTGCTTTAAACATAGCAGAGGGACCCGTTTAAGGGAAGGTTTAAAGTTGATGCACACTAATATTAAGGACGTTTTCAAATATTTCATTAGCATTTACACCATAAAAGCAATCAGGTCAAAAGCATTTTCAACTGCCTCTGGATTTAAACTTAAACTTGTTAACTTTCACAGGTTTGCAGACACTACAGTAGCTCTCATTTCTGGGGAAATGTTTACACTCGTGTAGTACGGTGTGTTTGCAGTCTCCTGTCTGTAATGGTAATGTTAGCTGCAACTCTCCACTCACTGTCAACGCTAATAAGTTTGTGTTAACTGTTAGTGTGTTGTCTTATAACAAAAGACCTAGGTGCTACACAACTAGAAGTGTCAATGCATTCATCAGTTACGAAAAAGTGTGACGTAAAGTTATTTAACATGTTGTTAAGGACACATCAAATGAGGCCTTTTAAGTAATAGACACTAGGCATAGTGTAAGGCTAACATGATGTGTGGGCATGTGTATTGCCGGATTCAAAGGGATTACTGAACCTTAATAGGCATTTTTCAGTATTTGTTTATGTTTGTGGAGCAACGCATTTCTGTAGCTCAGTTGGTAGAGCATTGTGTTAGCAGTGCAAAGGCTATGGGTTTGATTTCTCAGGGAATAAAAAGAAATGTATACCTCAAATGCACTGAAAGTTGTTAAAAGTGTCAGTAAAAATGAGACTTGTAAGTAATCCAGGGGATGTCTGAGCATTAATGGAAGATATTAGATACAGTTTGAAATATAAAATAAATAGTAAAGAATTTTTGTAGAGTTTTTGTAATATGTATGTTTAATGCCTTCAAAAGATACATCAAGACATATGTGACGCCACTTTTTAAAGTGCCTCATGCTGTTTAGGCAATGTACAGGCATTTCTGATTTTTTATTTTACAGAATCAAAACCGAATCAGAGCTATCAAAGAATCAGAGACAGGTCAAAGCCGGCATTTTTTACTACAGGTTTTATGTGGCATTAAGTCTTCACATAGAAACTGTGAATTGTTACAGTGTTAAGATGACTTAAGTTTACATTTACATTCTGTTCTAGATAACTGTTGCAATGCAGCAGAGACCAGTTGAAAGCACATGCTAACAGGAACTCAAACCTTTCCATTGTAATCCACAGAGAGGGCTCCTCTCTGTCTGATAGGCAAACTCCTCTAAGGGGGTCAAACCTTTTGACAAAAGATACAATCAAGTATTGAGTAATAGTCCATAATTACATTGTTGTTAGATCATTTTAGCCTGCCTAATGTATCCAAATGCACATTAACACAAATATTCTATTGCGTGGTTACACTCTGCGTGTTTGTGTGAGTGTTGGCAAGTTCAGATATGCAGTCCTACACTTAGCTATGATCACCATCATCGTCAAACCATAAATAGCAATCGAAAATATGACATGATAGATTTCACTATGTTGCATCTTAGCATATAATTGCACCAGGAATAAGCATTAAGTTCATCAACACAGTTTTTAGAGATGCTGTTGTTGTTGTTTTTAGTTTTTGATAAGGGATCAGTGTCTAAACAAACATTTTGACAGGCTACTGAACCACTTTTCCCATTAAACTTCCTAGAATTCCTTTGTGAATGCTGAGATCTTCTGATAGTTCTATTCTTCCATATTGTATATCTCACTCACAACACCGTTAGCATCTCAACAGCTATTGGAAAATCTTTTACCCACTTCTTTTCCCTCTCCACTTTGACAAAGGATGAGAGATGTTTTTTCTCATTGAAATGTAAACACTCAAACATGTTTACTGTATTTGCATTTGTCTGCATGTCAACACACTGAAGCAGGCCTGAGGATTTGAGGGAAGAAACCTGAGGAGGGTGGGGGTACTCATGTTGGTGTCTGAATCACAATGCCACACAAAACACCCACACACACTGAGGAATGTGCCCTAGGCTTGTACAGTATTGTGTCCTGGAAGCTCAGCAGGACAGTACCACACTTACATACCAGAACAGAGCTGAAGCGTAAGCTAGATTGGGCTAATAGCTCTTTGCCAGTCTTATAGCATTTGCTCCACCTAATCATGGAGTTTGGGGATTCTTTGTTTGTATTTTGTACGATTTTGTGGACAAACAAAGTGTCAGGGCATTTACTTTGTATGCCCTTGTGTATTGGGGAAAGTATGTGCTGATTTAAAGGGACAGTTCTGTCAAAATAAACATGCTGTCGTCATTTGTTTTGAAAACACAAATAGTAGGAATTAGAATGAATGGGGACTGGAGGCTTCTGAACACTTGGAATATAGCATATTACAGTAGCTGTTTGGACTACATTTACAATTTAGAAAAGTACTTGTCCTGTCATAATAACTGTATGAAAAATGGTCCCAGCAAAGAATTTTAGGTGTGTTAAAATGTTATTTTAAATGTTCTAGGAAGGTTCCATTTTTTTAAATGTGTTAATGTTATTGCTTGGTTTTAAGAACATTATTCAAATGTTTTTGAATTCTGTAAAGTTTTTAAAATGTTCAATAACAAAAATAACAACTAAAGAAAGTCACAGGAGTCACAGGAGTTTAAGCGGATGCACTTCTGCAAAGGAATTACACAAAAAAATACCCTAAAAATGTCTGAAAATTGTACAATTACACAGTGGAAATCCTGCATTAACATTAAACAAACATGCCAGTAATATCTAATGTCATTTAAAGTGTTTCTTTATGATTCAGTTTGAATGTACAGTGCATTCAGAAAATGTACAGACCAGCTTCACTATTTTCAGTTTTGTTATGTTGTATCCTGATTCTACAATCTTTTAAATTCATTTTTTTCTGATTAAAACTGAAATTTAGCTCCCATTTGGTGCCTCCCATTTTTCATTATTGTTGCTGAGATGTTGATTGATCCTTGATTGGAGTCCACCTGTGGTAAATTATAAAAGGCCTCAAAGCTGACAATGCATATCCGAGCAAAAACCAAGCCCTGAGACAGAATTGCTGCAAGCCACAGATTTGGGGAAGACCACAAAACAATTCTTCTGCACATAAGGTTCCCAAGAGAACAGTGGCCTTTATAATGTCAAAATGGCTTCTTAAATGGAAGAAATTTGGCACAACCGGGGTTAAGGCACTTTGCTCTCAGTAATGATGATATGCATCAACTGTTTTTACTCTGAGAGCTTTGCTTTGATAAATCATGATAGTGTTGTGGAAAACGGTCAAAGGTTATCTGCATGATGGCCCACATTAAGATATGATCAGACAGACAGTTGTGCTAATGGGCCACATGTTCATGCACAATTATATAGTTTTGCATCAGCAACTTATGCTTCTGTAATTGACAACATTTACAATATTGCCAAAACATATACAGTATTTGTCATTGTCTTGAAAAAGACAAGGAAATAAATAGGGTGAAAAAAAGAAATAAATTAAATAAAGTCAGGAATTTACATACAAAATGGTATATACAAAATATAGTAACTTGCTGACATCACAGTGTGCTGTCCACTGGCTATGATATGCTGATACACAACTGTGAAGAAGTCTCATTCTTATTGCTTCCCCTTGAAAATGGGAATACAGCAGAAGACACACTTTACACACCCAAACCGCACATTCAGTTTCTGAGACTCATATTTGAGTAATGACCTGTGTCTGAGGAGTCGATCGTCTAGCCTGTTTTTACTGCCATGGCTGCCAGGAGCCAAAAAGAGAGAGGATTGGGAAGGGGCAAAGATTTTTAATTGTGGAGGTTTGTGGGTTACAGGCCTCAGTAGATGTGAGAGAAATAAGAGGAGTCATGAATGAGGGAACTGGTATAAAGTAACTGGTATTTTAGTAAGCATATAAAAGAAAAAAGTTGATTCTGTTCCCTTAGCTAAGTAATTGTGATTGTGTAATTACATATCTATATTATTCTTGTGTAAGGCTATTTTTGTAAGGAACAGTATGACTAGTTATAGTGTAAAGTGGCCGGTTCTCACTTTCTGACACCCCTTTAAGGGGCTGTTTGAGGATTATGGCTTGGTTTTAGGGTTAAGGTCTGAATTAGAATTAGGTTAAGGTTAGGTTTAGGGCTAGACTGTTAGTTAAGGTTAGGGTAAGGGGCTAGAGATTCTGTTGTCAATGAATGTCCTCACAAAGATAGTTGTACAAACGTGTGTGTTTGCACGTTTGGATGTGTGAGAACATAAGCATAATACTCATTACCGTCTGCTGTGTGCATGAAAGAATTTGTCAGACATGAAAGACACAGTGTAGCGCTGGTAAGATTTGGGTGGCCTCCCCTCACTGCAGGACACAAATCAACCTCTGCACATTATGTTTAATTCACATCAAAAAGAGATGCTAGCTAAAATGCCTGCCGTGATCATGCATATGTATGATTCATTTGTCACCAATGTACACAGGCTTCCAAGGACTGACATCCTTTGGTGTGTTCTTTTTGTTAATGTAAACTGGTTGAGGTCAAAAAGTGCATTGGTGAGTGCAAAAAGTGCAAAGTGCTCTGAAAAATTGTTTTGTTCACCATTTTGTTCAGTAGCAAATGTACTTTTTCTGATAAAAAGTGCATATGAAATCTACTGTGTTTAATTGTAAAATAATATTAAATTCTAAATTGAGATCAGAAAGGGGAACTAAAAATATTAAAAATGTTTGTGTATTTTTTTTAGTTAATTGCTGTAGAATTACACCTATATAGAATGTAAGAAGGTTATGCAAGAATGTTATACAGAATGTTAATTAGTTTAGTTGCCCAGTTTTTATTTATGCATTTGGAAGATGCTTTTATCCAAAGCAACTTACAGTGCATTCAAGCTATACATGTGATCAGTATGTGTGTTTGCTGGGATTTGAATCTTTACACTGCTAATGAACTACTCTACCAGTTAAGCCACAGGAACACTATTTACATAACTCCATATACCATTTTTTTTATGTTAATACACACATCTAGTTTGTCATCAGGCTCAAAAACTTAATCATAAGGACAAGTTTTTTTTACTCTACAGGTGATGGTGGTTAGGGTTTTTCCATTGTTCAGAAATCCAGATTAAAGTGGAGGTTTTGGACCATAACTGATTTGTAACTAGCTAAAGCTAGTTATTAGCTGGTTCAAGCTAATGGCTAGACCATCTAGTGTGTTAAAATAGACCATCTGAGCATGGTGGCTTGTTAACTAAATAATGGCCAGCTTGGAACAGCTAATTACCAGCTAGATCAGCTAGAAACAATCTACCATATTCCAAAACACAATTACCATCTTAAACTGCACTCCCTAGCAAGGTTAAAATCACAACCATATATCAATTGGCCTTATATCAATATATCAATTCATTCTTACAGAATTGACTGTAATGAAAGGCCTAAAGCTACACAACAACACCTACTGGCACACTGAGGGTTTCCATTAGTCAATCTGTCTTCTCCGTTTTGTTTAATTGCAGGGCACATCCTTGCTGCTCCCTCTGGGTCTTTGTGTTTATTTCTTAGCTACTGGGGCAAATTAAACCCCACTGAGTGTGTTTTTCCAGAACTGTCTCAGCTAGGGACATTTGTACATGTCAAACCTTCTAAGATTAATTGCGGTCAGTTTTTTAACAGTTCAGTCTTTATATGGGTGGCAGGGACTGTAGACAAAGTTAAATTTGTAGTGACACACCTGTGAGGGACTTTTATGTTCAGTGAATAAAAATAATCTGAGAAAAGCTTTATTGCAGTAATGTGGCACAGAAAGGGGCGTGGTCTTGGGGTGAGGTATTGATGTGCCAGGAAACTAAAAGGGTGGGGTAGAGGTGTGGTAGGTCCAGAGGTGTAGTTCTAGGTGGTCTGCCCAGTTCTGTCCTGGGCCTCAGGACATCTGGTGCATGTTGGGAAAGATTATGTGAAGGAAAGAATAATTTATGGTTGTGGTGAGAAGGCATTCCTTTGGCTCAGTCTCACCACGACACGTGCTGCACAACATTCTTTTTGGCCACCTGTATTGTAATGAAATAGTGTAATGTAATAGTGGGGTTGATGATCTGATGATTGTGTGTACAAATGAAGTGACCGAGGCTAGTCACACAAAGAAGAAGTTATGGGGACATGATGCCACAAAAGGTATTCAATAAACTGTATCTTTTTTCTATAAACTGTATGTATTGCAAAGCTTTGAGACTTAAAGAATACATTTGTTGTTTTAAAATTGGTGCTCAAAAGAATTGGCCAGAGAGCCACAGCCTGGGCACAATTAGTTTGATGTAATTAAGTTACTTAAGCATTAAATAGGTTAAATAAAAAGTAGAAGAATTTTCTTTTGAGAGGGCTGTTAGAGTCACTTTGTGCACATTATCCTCCCTGTCATTGTTCATTGGATGTATGATAACTGAGGTCAAAGGGTCTCTCAACCTGGTCTGAATTACTTTACTACAGCATTAACTCAGTTCTGTACACTGATACCATCAGGGCAGTGTTGTACCCGAATGATGTTGTATCGTACATGTAAATGAGCAATCTATTGTTTAAACACTTTGTTCTCTATTGTATGAGGAAAAACACACTTCAGGGCCTGCCGACACTCTCAAAGATTGAGAAGCATGTGTGGGAAGGGGGTGTTAGTAGGGGAAGAGACTCAACAGACATTAGAAATGAGTCAGGATTTAGTTTATGTAAGCATTCAAACCAGACAATATCATCTGCTGCAGTCACACTTAATGACTTCTACACATGTGGAGTAGACAGACAGTACTGAAATGTAAACTGTCTCTCTCTTGCACAAAATGTTCATACAGACACCTTTACACAGATGTACCATTAGAATAAAAACAAAACACCACCAAAACTATTCAGACACACCATGGACAGGGTTCATACCATTCCCTTAAAGTCAACATATACAAATAAACAATACTATCAAAGGTAAAAAAGAATAAATTACTGTCTGCAAACAGCATGAAACTATTATGATATCAAAGACATCAAAAAGCACATTTTACAATTTCCTCTTTATATGGCATGTTATTAATTTTGCATACTGTTGGGCTTATATAGTTCATGGTAATATTAATAAATTCCATAGTTTTATTTCAAGGACTTTTTTTTACAATCAACAATTTTGGTTCTGCGTTGGGTGGCCATTTGATGACTAATATAAATTCTTATAAATTTTAAACCAGTTGAGAACCACCATCACATATGCACAAAACATATAAAAACAGTTTGTGGGAAACATAAAAGGCAGAAGGTAGGCATACAGATTCAGACACACAACACTCATATTCACATATTCAACAGATCATAACCGACTTATACTTTAATACTCTAACAATCATTCACAAACCTTCTTTTTCTATTTAACACAAGGGTGGCACTGACGTGCAATGCTTGAGATTTGCGTGTATGTGTCGTCTGGATTCCCAAGGTCACTTTCTGAATGAGTGTTTGCATGTGTGTGTCAGCGGAAGTGCACTGTGTGTAGGTGTGTTAAATAACAGTGTAAGAACCCGGTGCATTTGAAATACTTTACAGACACATCTCCACACACGCAAGACTCCGCAATAGCGTCATTTGACTTTAGCTGACTGTGTCGTGAACATCATTGTTAGCATCATAATCATGCTGCACAGTGTTTCAGGGTGGTAATTTCCGAGGCCTTTGACCAAAATAAACAGTGGTTATGTATGAATAGTTTCCTCATTCCTCATTTCCTGTAGCTGGAATGGTAGAGCATTGCATTATTTAAAGGGTTGATTTCCAGAAAACACAAATACTAATAAAATCTTGAATACACTGTAAGTCACTTTAGATAAAAGCACTGCCAGATGCATGCATTTAAATGACATTTAAATGAGGATTGTGGGTAAATGTCTAGGTTTGGCTGGTTAGCATGGCCTATTAACCCATGCTTGGCAACTACACAATTATGCTGCCTAAAACCCTGTTTTTCCATTAATGCCCATTCAAAAGACATGATGTTGTGCATGTTTTGCAAGCAGCATTTTATTAATAAAACAGATGTTAAATGTTTTGCCAGTGGCATTTTTGTAGGGTTCATATAAGAATAAAATAGACTTGGTGGTGTTATCTGCCAGTTAGCATTGCCAGAATGTCTTTTTCTTTGAGCTCTAGAATAATTAGTCACGTGCCATTTGCAGCTCAGGAGACTGGCTCAAAAATACATGCCCAGAACTGAGACAAAACTTTGAGACAGGAGCCAAAACAGGTTGCGTATTTCCAAAGGGTCAGCCAAGCGTTTTCCATTGAGAAGAATAAGAATGCTAACAAACCACTAACCTGCTTCTTTTTAAATGCACTAAACAGTGTCCAGATAATAATTTAGAGAAAGCAGGGAACAGGAGTGAAACAGAAGTGACAAGAGGTTTTTGTAACCATGCTGTATAATCGAATAACTGAATGTGAAATTGCTTTTAAAACATGGTGTTCCCCATAAATCAAATCAACTGAGATGAGAAAAAAAGTGTAAGAGAACAGGAAATGAACCATTGGACATCACTCACGCTAAAGTCACTGCTGCTATAACCGCCACACATGCTTTTCAAAACCTGGTGTGTGCTCCATTAAAAATTGGTTCTGTTTCTTGATCTTCGTCAATTCAATTGTGCATGAGCCAGGATTAAAGCTGTATAGACTGCATCTTACTTTCACTGGATTAATCATGTCTCATTTATTGAGATGGGAGTACAAAGAAGCAATCATAGAGGAAGATAATACAACAACAAAAAAAAAAATTTTCTTTCTCAGTGCAGACTTTGATGTAAAAGAGGAATTACTGAATGTGGGACAAACCAACAGACCTCTTGACCTCAACTGTGTATTCAATAATGCTTGAAATGATTCAAATTCAACATAATGGCACAATTAGCTGGTGTTGAGGCAGGATAAGAGCTAACGGTAGGAAAGAAATGATTGAGAGAGAAAGGAGGTCAAAGACATACTGTAGTTTCATTTGTAAGTGGGTTATGAAAATACATTAGGTGAAATGCATTAGGTGCTAATCAGGAAATACAGATAAATAGGACATGAATGAAGAACACTGAAGTAAGGAGAATGGTGGAGAAAATTACAGAGATTTATTAATTACAATTTCTTGCAGTTACAGAATTACAGTTAATACAGTTTAATCACAGTTACAGAAAAACAGTTTTCTTTATGTTAAGTGATGTTAATATATTTAAATGTAAAAACATTAACATCCAGCATTGATGATGACCAATACAATTGTTTATTATTTGTGCCTGCTAAAATGAACAGTTTAGACCAGCATAAATTGTCGTTCTTGTCTAGGCGGATATATGCTGGTTTGGTGCTGGTCCAATGCTTTCTGGTAAAACTAGCTGACCAAGAAAGGAAGTGATGAATCCGGGTGGGCATACTAATGCACTACCATTTCATGCTGGGAACTGGCATACAAAAAACACATGCTGCTGCCCAGCAATGTCGTTGCTTAACAAGTGTTTGTTTTGAGCAAAATGCATCCTATAAACACATTCAATTTAGCAAAATCAAGGAGTTTTGGGCAATTGTGTTCACACACATACACACAAACAAACATTTAAAAGTCAAAAACTACATCATGCACATTAACACAGACCCACACCGACAAAATAAAAATACTCCTGACTAGCACTGGAAACCACACACCAGCATTCAACCCAGACACCATTTATTTTTAACACTGAAATTGCTGAGGAACTCTTATAACCTGTCTCTGAACCATTTCCTCTGTCAACACCCACACTCACGCACGCACACACACGCACACAGGAATGGTCAGGGTGAACTTGCATGCCCCTGTGCACACTGAACTCTTTGTTATATTGTTGCTATGGCAGCCATCTGTAACTCTCAGGTAACTGTGTTTGTATTTGCCTACTTTCAGATTATGTGCTGAATTTGAAAAAGACCTTACTTCTTGTAGTTTATAGTGTGTGTTTACATGCATACACATGAATACATTAGAATACTGCAGACAAATGTTCTTAAACCACACAAACTGAATAAGGGCACATGCTTTCTTCTACATCCCTTTAATCTGAGTAATGCTCTGCCCGTAATATTCTCTGCAATAGATTGATAGTTAAGGGATATCATAGTGGATATGAATTCACACATGCACAAAAGAACACTGTGTTTATAGTGTATACCACAGCAGGACATATTTTAATGAATTCCTGGTGGTTCTTGTAAACATTTTGTCTTCTAGTTTAATTGACACCTTATCTCTCTCACATCTCTCTAATATTCCTGTATTGTTTTGGTTTGTTATTGTATATTCTCACCAACTCCTTTCATTTAATTAGCACTAACACTTGGAATTGTGGCTTGTTTTGCTAAATATAAATACATTAAGAGTATATTCGAACTGGAAAATGATATGTTTATATAGCCAAAAGTCACTTACATTATAATTATTTAAATTAAAAATGGCTTGAATATTTCTGGCTAAATTTGATAAGCTTGATGAGTAAAGCTAACTATGTTAATAAAATCATGTTTGTTACATTTTTTAAAGACTGCAGTTATAAGATAAGATATCTTATGCAGTTATAAGTTAAGATAAAATCGGGTATTGTAGCTACCAGAAACAACATTAGTGTCTATCATTGTTAACCTTTAAACAATGACAAACTAGACATAAAATGAAAAACAGTTCAGAATAGGTTAAATTCAAAGGAAGAAATATGGAAGATAAACTTTTATTTTCAAAATAAAAAAGTCAAATGCCCCAGATCTGCTTAACATAATTCCTTATGTCTTCATCATAGTGTTCCTTCCTATAGGATAAAAAAATCACTGATGTGTTTTATGTGTCTGATATTTCTTCTGAGAAAAAGACTCTGAAAAACAAATGTCTTAATTAGAATTTGAGAAAAGATCTCGAAAATGTCACAAACTGAGCTCATGGTTGCCAAGTCTGCTATCAAAAGTCAATACCATTGAAGATTTCAGTATGAACTCAAACATTTCGTAACAAATGTATCCAAGCTATCAATGCATCCTATGTATGTATTTGTTTCTACTTTTATTTCTCCAGAGTAATTTAAGTAGAAACATCTACCGAGTTATCCTGAGCTATGAAAGAGCAACCTTTGAGAAATAAAATGTTTCCTCTGGGTTGTCCAGATGCCCTTGAGTGAATAAATCAAGGTAATCCCCCATATCTTTCGCAGCGCATCTTAACATGTTGAAAAACTCTTGTCATTTCCTATATGTTTATATTTGGGAGTCCAGATGTATCACCTAGTCTTCGTCAACTGTATACATACACAAAACAGTTTTAGAACTACCCTAAGGGACTGCTGCAAACTAATAAACTCTTCATGTGTCAAACTGTTTACTCAGGCCAAAAAAAAGCTTTAATATCATCAGAGGCTTTTAAATACCATTGCATCAAGTGTGATGTGCACCACTCAGAGCCAATTAGTCTGATTAATGTGCTTTTATTATACATTTATTTAGACCAAAACAGATATTGTACACACACATACAATATATGTACATGTAAGATAAACATGTTTAAGATTGTTGCCAAAGATACTATAGATAGACAGATACACTGGACAAATACACGAGGTGTGTCCAAGTTTTGAAGTCAGATTGCTGGTTAAACCAGGTTAAACCAGGCAAAAGGTAAAAAAGCACTTTTAATTTTGTTACCATTGGTAAAAAAAATCACAGCTAATAAAAGTTTAAAGTTGATTTAGGCTACTCATTTTAAACTGTTCTTGTGAAGACTAACAATTTAGTCTTTTAGTTATGGTTAGATTAAAGAAGATCTTTTTTCTATGTGTGCTAGACAAACATTTACATTTGTGGTTGGTCAGATATTCTGCTGATTTATTCACATCCTGAACTACTGTTAGACTTAATTGTAATCCACAAGTTGTTGTAATTCACTTTAGAATGCAAAAATTACTAAACAAAAGCCCACGCTCACCGGCAACTTAAATGTCCTGCAAAATTTGGCTACATTAATGATGAACAAATTAAATCAAAAGCCAAGGTTGTTAAAATGCAAACTGCAGGAGGGTGTGGGAGTAAATTATTAAATTTAATTTGTTGTTAATCCATGAATCTGAAGTGCTTGTCCAATGCAGAACCCAAAACCTTTCATGACTAAATGCAGTTTTCCCTTTAGTCTGCTCTTTTGAACAATCAGCGTCTGTGGGAAGGTACAGAACGTAAAATCAGAACCACATGTCAAAACATACAGTCTGTATGCGTCTTCTTGTGATTGACAGGGGGTGCTAACCTCCTGCATTTTGGACTTTTCTTTCTGCTAGATTTCACTAGATTTTTATTCTGCTTTTCACTTTTGCTAGACATTTAAAAGGAAATGACAGTCAAAGTTTGGATCTTTCATGTATGTTTTAATGATTTAGTTTGATCTGGGTCACATGGGATCTGGGTTTACTGTTTTACTAATGTTTATTATGAATAAAACAGGAAGTTAGAAAGATTAAATTTAGATTTAATTGGAATTTTACTAGTAGTCAAAAGTACCCCTAACTGAAGAATCACCCTCGTGTTTTTGTATTACACAGACATAGAATTAATATTTATGTGACAGGTGAAAGATTCTGCACACCTCAGATATAAACATTCAGTGAAGGGTAGTACATTTGCACTGCTGTGTGTGTTATCCTAATACATCCTGTTGTTCCCCTAAGCTGAAAAATGTCCAAGTCATTCAGGGCTGAAACCCCTTTCACTGGAAAAGCTCTCTCTGCCAAAAAACATGCAGCTCAGCCTGAATGTGACATCCTGTTCAATTATGAACCACATTTCACATCTGGGTCACATCAAAGAAACTAAACATGTAACTGGAAGAGAGCTGCCTGCACTCTGTCCAAAACCAATCACATTCCTGTTAGTATTCTGTAACTCCTCCCCCTAACATCTTCAACTTTGTTTGACAAATCTACAGGGTTTTAACAACACTGGTATTTATATTAGCTTGAAGTTACATCTGATGTTCACTTCTCTGAAGAGTGGAGTGGGCAAACAATTATTATGAGCTATATTTACAGTATAATCACAAAAAAATAATCTTAGTCACAACTGTTTGAAATTACTTGTCTATTACTTAAATCATCCAGATAAAAAACTGTATGTACTCAGATGGAGGGCACAATGCCTTCAGACTTGTAAATTGTTTACCTAATTGTCTATCAAAGGCAATTAATCTGCAGCTCATGTGAGAACCTGCCAGTCATGGAACACAATAACATGCTGACTGGAACATTCCGTAACTCCAGCCAACATTGACCATTTAGCTACATCAATCCATCTCCTGTCTTCTGTGGCAAATTCACGCAACACTTCTGTCTTTCCTGCGTAGATAACATTCCTACACAATTTTCTTCTAATGTCTGGGTGCTTTGGTCGTGTACTTGTGCAAAATCTGTGGGTCCAACCCCCTCCATCCTGAAAATCATTTAACATTTCCATCAACAGTTTTGAAATATAATTACCACTTCCTCTTGTCTGTTTTAGCATAGTTTCTCACAATGCACTATTTCATAATGCTGAAAAACCGAAAGAAAATGACATTAATCATCACCATTTTAAATTGCACTTCAACGTGGTATAGTGTTAGATAACCAAACCAGTGCGTCATTCTCTTAAGAAGTTCAGACCATCTCTTTAACATCATGGTTTCTATAGCACTGTTTTAAAGCTCACTCTGGTTAATCTACTGTTAAGACTGAATAAAACACTTTATAAGCATATCCATGCATCCTATGTGGCTAATCTGATTTACTGAGCATTGATGTTAGTTAACATATCAGTAATTTATTTCCTACCATGAATTGAGGTTTGGAAATCCTATTCATACTAAGAGTTTCATTCTAAACCTTCAATGCATTTTTGTAGAAGGCTTCTGCACATATTAGAGGTTATGTATATATATTTACCCTTCAGTCTAACAGGTGTTAGCTCATGAGCACCAGCCAATAGAATGTTTCAAAAAGAAAGATCACTGTGCAAGAGACACACCTACATGATCATGTTTTAGAGCATTGTAAACGGTACAACAGCATTTCCATGTGTGGTTAATGTGAGCAATGGGCCCTGTTTGCTGTTCTTTAGATTTGCCTTAATTTACAATCTCCTGCCACTGTGATTTAAGTTGACTACTAGGACTTGTCCCAAAAGTAGGTCACAGGTCTGTTCTGATAATGTCATGAACAGCAGGGTCATGAACAGCAGGGAAGAAACTATATTAAACACAAATAAGAGGCTAACTAACCATATTATCAGTTAGGATCGCAAAATAAATAGGTTTACCAACTTTTAAAAGGGAGAAAATGTTTTTAGAATTCAGAAAGAATCAGTAAAAATTTTACACATTATTTTAGAAATTCATTTACATTCATTGGTTTAGCAGACACTTTATCCAAAGCGATTTACAAAGAGAGAGAGCATTTAACATTTTGCCCTAAGAACCAAGAAGCCTAGCCTACATAACTACATTTACAGGTACATTTAAGGGTTAGTCAGGTGTCTGCAAAACAGGTGCATTTTGTTTCTTGAAGGTTTTGGTCTCTGCAGATCAGGTGCAGGCTGGCAGCTCGTTCCACCAGAAAGGAACAGAATAGGTGAATGTCTTAGAGAGTGATATGATACCTCATTGTGAGGGAACAATTAGACATTGCCCAGGGTCAAATTTTAAATTTAATGCGTGCAGCTATAGGTAGCCAGAGTGAAATCAGGAGGGATGTGATGTGGGCTGTACATATTCAATTCAATTTTATTTATATAGTGCTTTTTACAATGTTACATTGCTTCAAAGCAGCTTTACATAAAAAACAAAGAATAATAATAACACAGAACAAATGTCAGACATGTTAATGGTATTATTACAAATAATATGTGTGGGATGTATAAGACTAATTAGGCATGCTAGTTTTATAGTATGTTTACGAATAAAGGGTTGACTGAACCTATAAAACCACAAAATTGAGCAAAATATGCATTCTAGCTTACATAAGGATCGCGTATAATAGATAACATCTTATGGGACAGGGGTATAACTATTAACGATGCAATAGTACCATGAACTACACACAACATGCAACAGTAGAATGAATATATACATAAAAGATTAAAGATTAAGAATTAAGATAAAAAAATTAGACATTTACAAAATCCTAGGCTAAGTTAGATGTCAGCAGTCTCCCAGCAAGCAAGCCAACAGGGGCAAGAAACGAAAACGAAGCCAGGCTCGACAAGGAGGGCCAGTTCTCCTCTGGCACGTTAAAGCTGCAATTTGTAACTGTCTCAGATACGAAAAGAGCTGATTATAATAATTTATAGTTATTAATGTAAAAACTGATCTAGTAATGTTTTGTTTAAAGTCCAGTTCCTAAAGTAAAATCTGTTAAGAACCACTATATATCAACACTGTTAATTGCACTTAGCTCTCATCAACTCTTTAACAATTTAGATCAATTGTTCTGAATTGGCCAATTGTGCTAGCATCACTTTTCCTGAATTTTCCAGTAACCCATTTTTCTTTATGCAGGTAATAGTGACAACTCCAAACACACATCATATTCATCAAGCCTTTGGCATAAACCTTTGGCAATGTAAACGGGTTTTCTGCTTGTATTCAGCTAAAAGCCACAGAAGCTGTAGCCTACTCTAATAAACTGTTCACTGTTCAACCCTGTGACACACAGATGAATGCCCATAGTAATTTCATTCTTTAGCAGGACTGTTACCAGTGACTGCTGTGTTCAGAACAAATAACTACAAAGGGAAATGGAGTCAAAGTATTTTGTTTATTGGTAACAGACAACAAATTAATGCACTATAGTTTACAGTAAAAATACAACAAAAAAATCACTTAAGCCAAAATCTGTTTGTGGAGGAGCAGGGCACCACAATTACCAAAAACACAACCCAGAGGTAAGGCCACCAGCAGTATCTGTTAAAAAGCAAGAAGGAAAACATTTAATTTAAAGGGGACTTATGATGCCTGTTTTTACAAGGTGTAATTTACTTCTCTAATGTACCCGAATGTGTTTGTTTCAGATAAAAATACACCATAGATCATTATACCATCTAACGGCTCCTTTTTGGGTGAGAGCAGAAACACTATTTTCATGCATTTTTAAGTGTAGAAGAGCTGCTTTCTAGTAGAGGGCTGTGTTTGCAGCTTGCTCTTCGTCAGCAACAGCAAAACTAGAGAATCTGGAGTAATGTCCCACACAATAGACAAACAGCACAGTATCACATCTTTAAAAAAAATGGTTTTCTGTGAGTGTTCACATATTGGTAGGGCCGTTCAACATCTGACAGCGGCAAACAGCTACAATTAGTCTTAAAATAATGCCGTGCCACAAAGCACCACTCACATAGTTTAACATTAAATTGTGATTTATCCCATACAATTTTTACATTGCCAGTTATGTATAAAATGTTTGTGTCTATATAACCACATCAAATAACATAACTGGGTAATGTTTTTGAGTCAGGCAAGCTCAGATTGCATTTCTATGCAACTTAACTACCACACAAATGCTTAAACAGATACAAGAACACAATAATGAATTTATCAATGTGATTAACATTCAAAAGCTGCTTATTGTTCAATAATGATAGAACTTAAGATCACATTAAACTGGCCCATCTTGCATCAGTGGGAGATTTTGAGCTTGAGCTCACATTCAGAACGTGCATGGTGTCTATTGTTTGACTTCCTTTATGTTCACTCTTACAGCTAACACACACACACTGCCAGCATACATGTTCAAACATCATGTACAAGTGTTTTTTGCATAATTAGTCCCCCTTAAACCGAAGACAGGTCGGGTAACATTTCAGCATAGTTTCTATTCACGCATCAGTTCTGTATGTCTCTTGCAACAGGATCCAAGCACAGAGAAATTACCTCTGACCCAGGTTTTAGCAAGGGGTCACTATACCCCCCTGTTATGGCCACCAGAGACACTGACAGCCTCCTGTGGGCAAAGCATAGGAGGGCGTTTGACTACAATTTCTTTGGGATGAGATTCATCTGGTTGTAGGACTCCAGGATGCTGTGATTCGGAAAGACTAAACACTGATCTTAAGATACCAATCACTCACCTACAGATAAATTACTGAGGTTCTGTTTTCCTGTCAGTCCCTGCCATTTATTACCTGAAAAAGGGGTAGATTTGCATAAGTATTGTGAAGTTACAAAATTATGGCTAAACATTACAAATAAAGTAGTGTTTCTCCCGACAGGATCCGAAGCAAGGAATTTTAGGCCAATACTTCAGGTTTTTTAGGAGAAAATCTATCTAACCCCCTGTGTTGGTCATCTAAGACATAGCAGGTCTTAAATGGGCAAAAAAGGGGCAGCTGACAAAGTCAGATGAATAACAAAGAAAACCATAACTTACTAGTTAATTATTAGGGTACTCTTCAGCATGACTGTAGCCTCAAGGCACAACCCACGTACGAGTCTGAGTCTGAGGAAAATGCGATAACTATATTACACACAACCATATTGTCGTTTTCACGATTTGGAGGAACTTTACTATCAATAGATATGAGTTTATAGATTAACAGATTTAAAAGTGTTTTGACTCGGTTAAATTGCATTGAAGACGCACGTGCTTCTTACGTTTTAAACTTGAATAAAAACGAAATTACCTTACTTCTGTAACGGAGACATAACTTATAGATATAATCATCTTTCTTAATCTGGAGGTTCAGATGGCCAACCTAGAACATAAGACTAGGAATTAAGTTTAAGCATCAGGAAGCAAACAGGCCGCACATTCACCACGTGCAGACCGGATGTTAATTCTCAAATGCCCATTCTACACTGCTGTTTAAGACTATAATGATTATGTTTACGGTTTTATGTTAAACAACAAAAACAATTAGATTTGTATTAAACATCCTCTGTTTTGCCGTTTCTTCTTGTTTTTTAAAGCACACACTAACCTCTCGGTAAACTAAACAGGACATTTACTGAATGATTTGCATGTTTACAAACGTATGTATATCATAATTTAACATAAAAGCAATTAAACAAATGTTCGAATATCTGATCGTAAACACTTACCAAGACTCACACCACGTCCGCTCATGCTGTCTTCTCTTGTAATCTGTACAAACGGAAAGAGAATGAACGCACGTTGTCGGTTCTTCTTTTAGGGTTGACTGGCGGTTGGCAAACAACAAACTGGTGCATTACCACCACCGACTGGTATGGAGTGTGGACCAGAACGTCTACCATACACTTTATAAATGCATTATATACTCCCACTTTAATAAGTTTCTCAGAGATGTCGAAACAATAAATTAAAACCCATATCTGTTTTCTCCCTTTGCAGAAAAACTATTAAATCAAATTACTATTAAATCAAAGTGTATTTTCAGTTCTCCAAAGCTTTGAACCAAATGTCTTCTTTCCCATATTTCTGACAATATATTATAACATGTTTAACTATTTCCTCCTGCCCACATAAATCACATTTCCCTGTATTATGTTTACCTATTTTTGAACAGTGTTCCATTTAGTCCAGTGTGTCCAAACCTAAGGAAAATGAAATGAACCTGAAATTATTATTCCTTCCCTCCTGTTCTTTCCTGCATACCTCATTTAGCTGTTCCTGCTTCTTCCCATTGCCTTAGCCATCTTTCATTTAATCTCTTTTTAATAATGCTTTCGACTTCTGTGCTGTTGATTATTTTTAGCAACTTCCTTAGCTTCTTTATCTGCCATTTCATTTTCTTTACCCCGATGTGTGCTGGTACCCATAAAAATCCTATTGTAAGCTCCATCATTTATAATGTTTCTGGCATCTCTGAATGTTTCTGAATCACTGCACTGTCAACTGATCAAAGATGAGCTTGATTCTAAACAGACGATTGCTCTTAGTGGTTAGTATCCTCAAGCAGTCTGACTTATTGTAATGCTAGAAATATTGCAAGCACTTCCCCTGTGTATACTGACACTCCTTCAGTCATCCTTTCTTCTACTCTTATATGAAATTCTGAAACAATAAATGCTATTACAGTTTTATCAACTGAATTCTTGATAAATCTGTGTATATCTGAATATGATCATAGCAATTACTATCAGTATATTTTTGTATGATACATGAGTTGAAAACAGCTTCCCTATGCCTTTTTTCTTTTCTACTCTGCTGTGGGATAAATTGTTGGCAATGGTGCTGATGGACTAATGTTTAATTGAGCTAGTGTTTTCAGTTCAAGGGATTCTGGGATATTTAAAAATGGAATGAATGACTAAAGATATGATAGCATGTAAAACATAAAAAAATATAAAAATATATTGAAACAAAATGTTTCAATATATTTTTATATTGAGTCAAAATGTTTGTTTAGTTGAAACTCAAGAAATTGGCATTGGAACACTTTTACAGGGTCACATACCTAATAGGCAATTTAAAAAATGGACAGTTTTATGTATGCGCATAACTAAATAAAAATGAGTTTGAAGAAATTATATGATTTTTATCGTTGCATAGTGTCCATATATCTATAAATTTGAATCTACACTGGGACAATCCTTTTCTTATCCAAAGACCGTAGCTCTCGAATCCTAATTTTATTGGCCAAAATGGAACTTCGAACGAATGTGTTTCCCTCCTCATTGGTTAGTTATACTGTCAATCAACAGAGCAGCGTTTCGTGTCGTCGGCACCAAATACACCTATCCAGTCTCAGTGGGCGGGCCTTGACCGCTAATCCAGGATGTATGTCGTCTAGTACGTTTAACTGTAATGTTTACAATAGGTTAATTCGACGTATTTATTTTTAATTGCAGTGACCATGAACGAACCAAGCAGATGAAAGCTGTAGACGTTTATCGTCTCGTTTTGAATGCTCTTTGCATGAGCAGTGAGGATTGAATGGTCACTGATTGCTGTCCTCGGTTGGGATTGCATCTTGGCCTGTCAGAGTGCTCTTATTACAATCATGTTTCTTTCATAAAGATGGCAACGAGAGGCACCTTATAAACTAAATGACTGTCAGAAACATCGCCTCCATTTGTAATATGGTAAGTATAAGTATGAATAGCATGCTGGCTAGCTCTTACGTAATTATGATGTTGATGGTTGGATGGGTTCGTTCCCAGTCAGGTGTATGACCTAATTTATGAGCTGATTTATGTATGAATCACCCCTCTGATTAATAAATCTATAGTCACTAGACATATTTACATGCTTAAAAAATACACTGGAGTTGAAAGTTTATGATAAATGAAATAGCAATGACTGCTATTAGCGATTAACTCTGGATGCTGGTATAACTGGTGGTGTAACCTTTTGTATTTATTTTAAAGGTGAACGTTATCTTTTGAATACTAATATGTGTTTAATAGGGCTCTCTTTACGTTTTAAGCACTAAAGGATAGATGTAGTGCTTCCAAAAATGACAAGGTGTAGTTATACACATCCCAGGCTCACAACCCTGCTCCTGCGGACCCATTCTAATACAAAGTTTATTTTCAGCCTGCTTCAGCACACCTGCCTGTGATTTTTTTAAGACATCCTGAAGACCCTGATTAGCTGGCTCAGGTGTTTTTAATTATGTTTTTAATTATGGTTGCAGCTAAACTCTGACTATGGTTACATGGAAAAGAATAGTCTGAAATTAACCAGATTAAGACAATACTCTGATTAAGTAACTACTGTGCAAACTTTGATTTAAAATAAGTTATAACCAAAGTAAGCACAAAGACATGGAGTGCTCCTATTTTAATTGTATTTTCGAAGTACATTATAGAGTTGTTCACAGCTTAATGACACTATTACCTCATTTTGGCTCATGACACTATTACCTCATAACTGTAGATGGTACTATAACAAGGATAAACAGCCTGTGGACGGGCTGCAATGGACAGCCTGCTGTTCATGTAAACATAGTCACTGTTAACTGTTCATTCCTTTGATAACTCCAGGTAGTGTCAGTGAGGGCTAGATGTGGTTGGGAGTATGAATAGTGAATTATATCATTGCCAGAATGAGGCTCAAGGCTTAACTTCTGATTGCAGTTTAGTGCTAGTTATGTAACTAGTGGACAGACAGGGTTCATTTGTTTGTGTTTATTTGGTGCCACATTCTGTAGTGGCTCATTGACCACAGGTTCAGGGAAACTGAAGAACATGAGTATATAACCTCTATAACCTGTACCTTTGTTTGAAAATGTGCATTTATCACCAGTGCTCTAGTTTGAGAACATGTATCTTTTATTTTTCCCCTGTCTGAGAACATATATTACCTGTCTTTTAGTTTGAGAACATGCATCTATTAACTTTTCTCCAGTTTGAGAACATGCATCTATTTTGTGTGCCCTTGTTTGAGAACATACATCTATTATCTGTTCTTCAGTTTAGGAACATACGTCTATTATCTGTGCTACTGAGAACATATTGCCTGTTTTGGGGGTTTGAAGGTACAGGAGATGTCTCATCCATGCAGCCACTGTCCACTTTTAGTGTTTTGAGTCATTCATCTAGGCCAGGGGTGTCCAAACTCAGTCCTGGAGGGCCAGTGTCCTGTACAGTTTTGCTCCAGCTTGCCAAACACACCTAGCTGGAAGTTTCTAGTCTGCCTAGTAAGACCTTGATTAGCTGGTTCAGGTGTGTTTGATTAGGGTTGGACGTAAACTCTGCAGGACACTGGCCCTCCAGGAGCAGGATTGGTCACCCCTGATCTAGGCTATACATGTAACACAAATACATGTAACACGGATGTGATCTGATTGAGTGGTATGCTGACATGTATGTTTGTTTGTGTATACGCATTTATTGTTTGTGTATTATGCAATTTAGCTATTTTTTGTAAAAAAAGAGAAAATGACTTCATGATTTAAAGCAATGTTGCCAGTAGTTTCTTTACATAGTTTAGACAACATAATACCACCTAACTTTTTTTTAGTCCTTTGAATTAAGAGGATCTGATAGCCCTTATAAAAGAATGCAAACCACTAAATGTTCCTCTAATTGTTATGGTCAGATGAAGTCTATCTTACAAAACAAAACAGCATTTATATATTAATGGGCACCAAAGGTCTATTAGGGCTAGAAATAAGGTCTTTGTGGATTCATATTCTCCTTCTTTCTCTGGTCAATAACGCTAGATGCGAGAATGCACAGATGTTGATTGGGACTATTTTCATCTTTTATCTGTCAGTCATGGTCTTGACTGCACCCATTTATGTCTTTGATCTGCCGTCTAAGACCTGCACTGTCTAACTGGATCAGATTTTGGTTGTCATTACCTGGTCTTTATTCATTCCAGAGTTATTTAAAGATACTTAAGTTTTAAGGAGATGGAAAAAGACAGGCATTTATAAGCATTTTACGATTCCTTGATATCACTGTCAAGCTATTGACTTTTTATGTTCTAAGTATATAAAACCAAATAGCAGGTTATCAATTAAGCCTATGTTAAATACTTCAGTAAAATCACATAATTTAAATACATTTTCAATCTGAACAACTATGGTTGTTAAATGCATCAATTAACATCAATAAAATCATCTGTGAATAGACATATCATAACACAATCATTTTTTATACTTGTTCAAGAAAAGCACTACCATTTTCACATCTGTCACTGATTTTAGAAGAAGGAAACCTCAAAGCAGCTTGAGTGTTATTGTACTGCAGCCAAAGTGAAACTCTGAACCTGTTCTGCTTAATCAGTTCCACTGTCATGTATTTTGAACCAGCAGCACTTCCTGGTTGGTTGTTCTAATCCTTAATACATCTTTGCATAGAATTGCATCTCCTGTTGCCACTTCACCCTCCAATGGCTGTTAAATTATACTTTCACTAAAGAATTTGATACTTTTATAATACTAGGAGTCCAGAGTCCAGAAATATTTCCCACAGACTTTTGCACTAAAGTTGACTAAAGTTGAGTTATTGTGAGTATTGTGTTTATGTATTTATATATTGTTGAGTTATTGTGAATATATTAAGTTTATGTATTTATAACTTGTGTCTTTTGTATCAGGAAAACTAAGAACCGCATTTTAACTGTTTTTAGTTTTTTTGCATAAACATTTCTTGTGTTTACAGAGTGTGTAGTCAGACGGAAGATCCTTAAAGGTGTTATTATAGAGGTGTAATTAGGGCAAGCTTGTGCTTATCAGTTGTTTATTCAGGACAGAGAAGGTGAAGAGATATTATATTTGGTCATTAAGCTAAATGACATTCATGGTCCAAAATAGACACTTATGCCAAATGTGAATATTGACTTGAATTAACCCCTTAAAATTCGTTTTAAATGACTTGGTGACAATTGTGTATATTATAGCTGTGTATGTGTACTTTGTCTCAAAAGGTATATGAAATATGAAAATTAATATTTTATGTAATGTAATGAAATTTGGCAAAATGTGTCATTACTGCTTTCAATCTTTCTTTTTGTTTTTCTTCACAGGGCACCAATGCCTCTGCTCTGGAGAAAGACATTGGTCCAGAGCAGTTTCCCATTAATGAACACTACTTTGGATTGGTCAATGTAAGTAGCACAAAGTACAATACAAACCCAACAGACTAAACAGATAGGATTATGTTGTATTATATTTTACAGTATTATTTATTGCAAATTTCAGGAGCACTGCATGATTACAAACATAATAAACATGTCACCGCTTACATCTTTTTTTTTTTACTTTGCTTTCTAATAGAACTGAATGGTTTATTTGTGGTCTTCTGCACGTATTCTAAATACATTAGCATTTGATTTTTGTTGCAAGTGAAGATCTTTGTTAGTTATTATTCTCATAAAAACAACAAATAAGTGTCTGTGCGTGGAGTTAAAATGAGGGGCACCATGTTGGTCGATGTACATGCATAAATCAGTGATACATTTGTTACTTTTTTAAGATGTGTGCCTGTGTTTATAACCTCTAATCAACTCCAGCCTTAAAGTTACAGTCTATAGTATTCATGCAAATTATTGTCTGATAAAAAATAGCTAGAAATGATTCCATCAATGTGTAATAAAATGCTACGAAGCTTCAAAGGCAACACACAGCCTCTGGAACAAAAACAATACAGTTGTCAAGAATAAGTAGAGTATAATAATAACAATAAGTAGTTCTATTGCAGGTCACATTTTTAAAGAGCATTTGATCCCACAGTTATTTTTTTAGTCCTTTGATTTGCTTTAAGCATTGAGGAGGGAGTCTCCTTTGTCTTCCCAGATGTCTTGACTAGTTCCACATTTGGTTGGGATCTCTGTGCTGCTTCACCCACGTTTGCTTTTTTTACTGGCATGCTTCCGGCATGCAGTGTTCCCGATTTTATCTGTCATTTAATAAATCAGTTTTAATTGCATCTCAAGTGTCCTTTGTTAGTTTATAATTGATTGGCTCAATCATAATTTTCTTTCTTTCTGCAGTTTGGAAACACATGTTACTGTAACTCAGTGTTGCAGGCTCTGTACTTCTGCCGGCCATTCAGGGAGAATGTGTTGGCGTATAAAGTCCAACAGAAGAAGAAGGAGAATCTTCTCACCTGCTTGGCTGACCTATTCCACAGCATCACCACACAGAAGAAGAAAGTGGGAGTGATCCCTCCTAAAAAGTTTATATCTCGTCTGCGGAAGGAGAATGGTAAAGGAACCAGTGTTTTAGGGTTTAGCTGGTTTGCATTGGAAAGTTAGTCCCTGCTGTTAATGATGTAGCTACACAAATATGGAGGCAAAAACCATTCATTGATTGCCATTTAAATTTAAAACAGATTAATAAGGTTCTGTAATGTATGAATGGACGTTGTATTGAAAATGTTGTGGCTTGGAGTCATGACTGATTTTTTTATAACCCTTGTTTTCTGGAGTTTTTAAAGAGATAGTCCACTAACATTTTGCCAAGTATCTCCTTTTGTGTTCCACTCAAAAAAGGTGGAGTGGAATGATGTTTTGGAGGTTGTGTTGGCTAAATGTATGATTTTTAGTTACACAACAGTAAGACATATTGATTTTGTCACATTAAAAACAGCGTATAATCTAAATTTTTTGTTACCAAAAAATGTCCATACAAAAATGCTAGACTGCCTTCAACAGCTTTGAATATTGAAATTATGTGCTGAAAGCTTATGGAAAATTGTTAATTTGTATTTGTAATTAAGCAACTTTATGAAAGTTAATAGATAGTAAAGGTATTATTATGATATCATGAGCTCATGTTTGAAGATGACGTTCGAGACCATGTTAAAATTTAACCTGTGCAGACAGTAAACCCCTGTGTCATCTGCTGACTGAGAAGCGGGTGTTAAAGCTCAGGTGTGTGTGTGTGTTTTGAGGGATTGATTATATGTATTATAAAAGGGGACTTGTTCCTCTGTCTCATTCCAGAAAATGCTCTTGCAATGAATTAACAATACAGACATCTGAGAGACTTCACTTCTCTAACACACACTATTAGGTGTATAATTGCACATGCTATTGTCATATTGTGCTCATGTGTATAAACACGTCAATTAAAACTCTTTTTTTTCAATTAACTTTATGTGAAACCATTTATTTTTAAAACATTTTTTACAGTTTTAAAAATGTAATTGTTCCCGCACCGGAATTAAATTTTTATAATGTCATAGTGGATCTCAGCACGCATTTGCTTTCTCATTTGCCTTAATTGTTTGATCTACATTTTGCAAAGAGTTACTGTGTCCCATAAGAATCTGAGAAAAATTTAATTTGCTGTTTAATCACAATCATTAGTGTGATTGCTACCTAATGTTATTCTCTCTGCTATATTCACATTTCCCCTTCAGACCTGTTTGATAACTACATGCAACAAGATGCTCATGAATTCCTGAATTATCTGCTGAACACAGTGGCTGATATCCTGCAAGAAGAAAAGAAACAGGAGAAACAGAACGGACGACTGAAGAACAACGGTACTGCTATTGCCACGGAAACCGAGCCAGAACCGAACAAGGCCGAGCCCACCTGGGTTCACGATATCTTCCAGGGAACGCTAACCAATGAGACACGCTGTCTCAACTGTGAGACGGTATGAGCTTTGTCTGCGTTTCATAAAGGGCTTGCCTCATACATTAATGCAAATTTTGTTGATTAATTTATGGAATATTAGTGCTATTTTATAAAAGGGAACTTTTATAATGAAATAATAGTCTGTTTAAGGAAGCCGATTTTGAGTTGTGTTAACTAGAAGCTGATCAGATCACTTAAGGTGCATGAAAAACAGGGTTAGGGGGTCTAATAATAAATAGCAGTTAAAGAAATGTAACTCAGTACAGTATCTTAAAATGGCTCAATGGCCACATTTTTTAAGAAGATTGTCCCACCATCTCAAGCTGTAGGTGAGAAACACCCTGGATGGATGGCCCATCACAGACACACTCACACGGCTAAGGATAATTTTCTAACTTCAGTTCACCTAACCTGTACCTCTTTGGATTGCGGTGCAACCCAGAGTACCCCAGAGAAACCAGCACTGACACTGAAAAAATGCTTCACACAGAAAGGCCTCTTGGTTCATATTCAACAAATATATAAGCTAAATATCAATATCCTGTTAATGCACATCACTATCATATCCCACAGACAACAAATGCATAATTACGGCAACATTGCTCACAGCAGGCAACAGGGGAAATTTATTATTGAAGCTGGTAGATTTGATGAGTTTAGATTATTATATTGTTTTCACAAGAGAACAATAAACCATCTTATTAAACAGCCAGTCGTAAAAAAAACACC
>JAZGTI010004666.1:0-27457 GCA_036877585.1 Botia kubotai
TTGGCAAACACAATAAAAATACTCTTATTTAAAAATCTTTATATATTTACAATGCAATGACACGTGTCAGAAGTTGCCTTGCTGACTCAATAGAACTTCAGTCTCATATACATGACCAAAAGACAATTTTTTTACGGTCGGACAACTAGCTTTATACACAAAAGAACTTCACAACTAAGGTTGCGGGGCTCTAAAAGTACAGAGAAACGAACGGATTCTGAAGAAAACTGGAACGATCAATGATGCTGCTAGTAAATCCTACAAAAGGTATTTGCACATGTATGCATTTCTGCATAGAGTTGCCTAAGGTGCAAAAACTGCAGAAAAAGGAACAAATACATTCTTATAACAAAATAAAATATTTTTGAGTAAATACACTGTTCAGATGAATACATAAAAACTCATTGTACGAACACAAACGTATACAGGGCGTGGCGTCGACTTGTGAGGTTTAGGGGAAGTCAAACGTCTGTTCCTCGGTCAAAAGTTTTGCATAAAAAATGGTAGAAATGTAAATGTGCAAACACTGTCCCCCCCAAAATACCTCAGCACCGACTTTATCAAAGTTCTGTTCCCTCTAGTTTAACTGTATCGACTGTCCATTGGTTTGAGGCAGGAGATGAGGGGTTATGACACAGGCTTGGACTGTAGCACTGCTATTTGGTGCAGTTTGTTTGTCTGCGTGTCAACCGCATCAGTCTCTCCTTGGATAGTGGTGATGGACGCTTCCTCCTTTTTGGGCTGGTTGCTGGTAAACTCTGTGATGCTGAAGAGAAACTGCATGCAGCCCACTTTGATGCAGCTGCTGTGATGGAGCAGCGCAGTGCCCTCCCACCCGGCGCCGCTGCCCCCTATCAGGCTGGAGCTGCTGGCTTTGCAGTTGCATGGGGACCTGGGACCTCCTTGAGCCTGGCTGCTCATCACACCACCCGCAGGCATCAGCACGGCTTTAGTGCACACCTCCCCCAGCAGCTTCCTGGACCTGTTACCTTCTGCGGATTCACAGATTCATTCAGTTATGAGTTAAAGGACATTATGACATCACAAAGGTCCTACAGCATCACCAAAATCAAGATCGGGGCGATACTCACTGATGCTGTTTTGCACTTTGGACGCGAGCCCGCCGGGTGACGTGATGTTGGGTTTGTCAGAGAAGTCGCAGGAGTACAGCACGTTGTCTACGGTTGTCCCGTGCTCGCTGTAGTTCAGAAGCTCATAATGCTTCGTGTTCTGCAAAAGACCCAGTTACGTTTTAACAAACACTCCTCTCTCTTAATCTAGTACATTTATACAATTAAATTAACAAGGCTACCCGAGAGCCTTTAATAACGCACAATTACTGTTCATTATCACATGAATGATTTAATTACAGGAGTTCACTCACTTCATCATAGAAGATGCAGGCATGTTTTCCAGAAACATAATTACAATGGCCATAGTTTGTAAGGCACACATCCATTTCAGCACCTGAAACACAATAATTCAAAAATTCATATGCACATTCAAAATAATGCTGCATCTCTGTATCTTTGTGGCAAGCGGTACCTGTTCCTATGTACAGAGTTCTATAGCACATGTTGACAGCTGCCCCCTTTCCTGTTAAAGGACACAGTACTGCTCGGGCTTGCACGTCCCTTTTTTGAACTGTAAGAGAGCAAAGAGTTAGCGCATTACAACCGAGAGGGCCATTAGCAAGCTACGGTAACACAGCACAGCGTTTATGTGCGGTCTGAAATGAGCAGGGTCAGTGAACAGAGTGCCGAGCTCTTACTGTCTGTGCGCAAGGAGGGTTTGGCAGGAGCGGCAGGAGTCGCCGCGCTTTTACTGGACGGCTGATGCGATTTGGGGGACAAGAGCTGCTGGATCCTCTGCCAGGCCAGGAGTCTGATCAGCTCCTCATCCAGCTTGTTCATCTCCACTTCTACAACACAGAAGAAACTAGCGTTTGGTGATCAGATATACATGGATGACCATTTCAACTCGGGTTCTCATAGTGATTCAACAAAAACATTAGATTGCTTCTATTATAATCAAAGCATATCCCAGAATTCCCTTCACGTACCTCCATCGCCCTGAGCCACGTTCTTGATGTGACTATACAAGCTGCTTATAGAAGATGGGAGTGCCGAGCCTTTTCCAGAAGACAGGGCATCAGGGCTCACTTTGTTCTCTGAGGTAGCAAAAAATGAGTAGGTTTAAATTAGGTGACATGCTTTGATTCAGAGTTATCCACTAAACAAGCCACCTGCGATTGTTCTGGTGAGTTTGAAGCCACAAATACCTTTAGTCTGAGATGTCAAGCTGCTGTTGGGCCCTGAGGAATTCCCAATAGCTAAACCAGGATGATGGCCAGGAGAATCTGAAGCAAGGCTGGCAGATGAAGGAGCATCTCTCTGTATACAGAGGCTGACGGGACTGCTGCTCTCAGTCTTAATGTCCACATGGTTAGCCAGGGCTGGTTTTGAGAGCGGAGGTGTTTGTAGTCCAGAAGGATCCCTGGGACCAAGCGGTGTTTGGGTTCCAGGCGTCACACAGGTTTGATCCTCACACACCACTGGCCCATTCACTCCAAGACCCTTCTCCACCGGACCTCCTGCATCACCCTGACAAGATCTTTCAGGCTGTTCGGGTGTCTGAGAGTGCGGCACAGGGGCCCCTTGGGGGCCAACTGGTGTACCGCTGGGCTGGAGGCCGCCAGCATTCTGAGAGCTGAGCTGCTGTGTGTCCGCACACTCTTGCGTCTTTACGTCCACAGTATTAGTTTGCTCCGAGTCCCGGCAAGATGACGACGACATCTGCTTAGCAGATAAATGTTTCATAATACTGCACTGCAGCGCAATGACATGACGGAGCCACTGTGGAAGGAAAGAAACACTGAATTAATCAGATTTAGGGTACAGCACATATAAACTCTACATCACAATTTCAGTTCATTCAACAGCAGCAAGAACAGAAAATTCACAGCTCTGCTAATAGAATTTCTGCTAGTTAGCTTGCTACTACGTGTGTAAAACAAATCTCTACCACCAAACAATTATTTTATCACCCCTGTTTTTAACCCTTAAAAGTTTACCTCCTCTTGTTCCTCTTCACTTGTTAGACGCTGGGTGGGCGAACAATGCTCTTGCCCTATGAAGCCATTCGGCAGCAGCTCTCCATTTCGAAGGCCCACTTGATCCATCAGCACAGGGGGGTTTTGGTAGTGACATTTGATGCCATTGGGGACCTAAAAACACATTACACACCGAGTCATTACTCACAGCTGCTGTGTGTCTACAAAGGCACCTGAGGAAAATCATTCTGCTCTACGGAACCTTCAGTGTCTTCTTCCTGACGTGGCGAGCACCTCTGCGATTTGGGTGGTGTTGCCGATGAACCCAGTGCAGGAAATCCACTTTAACAGCGTGCTGGGACAGTCGGTCCTGGAACTGGTCAAAGAGCTGGCAACGTGTGCTGAGGGTCATGTTCTTCTGGTTTAGCTGGAACGGTTTAATTTCACTTAATTTCAAATTTCATTCAAAGTGTAAATACATGTTGAGAACTTCTATACAGTTTTCTTCTAGAAATTGTCTTCACTCTATTATAAACTTCTATAAATACTAAAATAAACTAAAACTACTTAAGTGACCGGTTTCACAACGGACTTGCTGAAAGATGGGGATCCTCACCACCATGTGCTCTGCGTGGTTGGGACACATCCATCTCCCAGTGGGCAAGGCAGTGAGAGGGGGGTCCAAGCAGTCCATGTGGAAGAGCAGCGTGCAGTAATCACACTGGATCAGAGGAGCTACTCTACAGCTCCTGTGGAGGAAGAACATAGAGGAACCTGATGCACAGCAATGACAACCACCAAGAGTCATGGACACAAATCTGCACCCTCTGAATATGGACCCCAAAACTCAATGTTTCGGTGTGATTCTTACTTGCCACAGAGGAAGCACACTTTTACTGGCAGTGGGACCAGCCCACTGGGATCCAGCTCATGCTGCGGCCTCTTGACATTCTTGCCTATCACCTCCTCCCTTCTTCTACGCTTACTGCTGCCTGAGTTATTAAGAGCACATGCAAAATAATTAGTAACGGAGCCACTTTTGTTGTTTTGATTAACTTTTCCAACACGTACACAGAGTTGAGTTCTCACCTGGCAGTGAAGTGGTGCAGGTGAGTTCAGTGGGCAGCTGGAACTGTGTGGGATTTCTTTCCATGGCTGCAGCGATCAGGAGCTGGAAGGGTTTCTTCAGGTGGGGCGTAGCACTCTCAGGCTCAGAGCCCTGCACCTCCTCCTCCACGTCCATCATATCCTCGTCCACATCATTGTGCTCAGACGGTGTGGGCGTGTCGGTGGAGGTGTTGGAGGTGGGCGTTCCCGGGCGACTGTTCGTGCGACGCTCGAGGAGACGGACCTGCGCCACGGCCAGCCTCAGACCTCCGGATGTGGCACAGGGCAGACCGTCCAGACGCAGGGTGTCCAGCTCCAGCTCTGCTGCGGGAGAGGAGGTGCGTTTGGAGAGCTGCCGCTCTATCGTTCCGTTTACCTGCTCTGCCTTCTGTTCGCGTTTCTGAAAAACAGAACAAAGTTAGGCTTGTGCAATTAAGACTTTTCTAGTTATTAAGCAAATGTTTGGCACTCCAAAATACATAAACGCTGTAAACATCTCGATAAAGCTTTTCCCATAGACATGGCATAGATAACATATTAGTTCAATATTAGTTCACAAACCTTTTTGCGCACGCTGCAGCGATGACACATCCAGTCACCAGGGGGCAGCATTTCTCTGCTCAATGGCGGATTACTGTGAACGGTCAGATATTCCACAAATCATTGCGTGATATGAAACATAATACCTCTTTTACACATTTAATTTTGAAACCTTATCTGCAGAGACAAAACCAAAAGCTACATCGTGTTATAACAAACACAGTGAATCCCACAGGATTTATTCAGTGTGCTAGATGCAAGAAAACCACACAGAGAAACTTCTAGAATATTAAAACGGGCTCAACCACAGAAATTCCTTATTATATTAGGCTGATCTATCATTTTCCCATCTGCATGTAAAGTTCTGAAGATTTTTATGCAAATACGTAATTTTTATGTAAATGTATTTCCTGTTAAAGAATAATTCCGGTGTTCTCTGTCATTGTAAGCTAGCTCTTCATTACACTGATTGAGAGACAGCCTCAGAGGAGAGATAACGGTAGCCCACCTCATTAGGGCTGAGCACAGGACAATAACAGTAAAACCTTTAAGGGTGCCAAACACTAGAGAAAATAAACATTAAACAGCTATCCAATGAAATGAGTCAGGGAGGACACTTAAACAAACAAACAGAAAAACAAAGCTGTGGTTTCAAGTTGAGATATAAACAAATTTTCATATGTACGGCAAGGTTGGCTATGCACAAAATAAAAACGTAGGCTAATAAACAAGATTAACCTTTGCATTCCTACAGGTGAAGTATAAGGTAACTAGGTTTTGCTCGAGCTTAAATTTGTCTGTTATATTACAGCACACATCACAGGACAGTCAAGAACTGTGAAATTAACTTTTAAAAGACCTTTTCAGTGCTGTCAGATGTCGAGTGAGGAAGCGGCAATGATTGCGTGCATAAAACAACGCGCCACGTTTGCACTCATGCGGTCTACAGCGATTCTATGCAATAAGCTTCTGTATGCAGAACACATGACAAAATAATGAAGTACAATAAACGTACCAGCACTGCAGGTGAAAGGCTGCTGGACAGTGATCACAGCAGAGGAGGTCTCCTCCTTCACGACAGCTATCACAGGTGTCGTGGTTTGTGGCTCGGCCTCCTCGTCTGGTCTCCCTCTCTGGTTTTCGCCTTTTCTCTCCATCCTCGGAGCGTGGAGGGGCCAGCAGCTGCTGAATTTGCTACAACAGGTTGAGGGAAAAAGGCATTTTAAGCTTTAGCATCACGTGCCAATTTTGGACACGTAAGAATCACTGAAGCGCCAAAACAAACTAATGTCAAAATTGTCCGAGTTTACTGAGCAATTAAGTGTATTACCACATGGATTTAACCATTAGAAGGTCATTAAACTTTGCATGTCAAATTAGACAAATCCTGAATTACATCACGTGAACAAATGAAAACGGTTACATTCATTCATCGTCTGTAGGATTTATATACATAAGTTAGTTTTCTAGCCGTTTGCAGCCTCCATTCAGGCACATTTCTGAGACAGGCTTGAAAAGGCCCACCAGAGTTGGCGCTGAATTCCAGAACTCTAGAAACTCAGCAAAGCGACTGATTCACAACCTGCAGTTTACATTAATTTGGACACGTTTACGTCGGTTCTTAATTCAGCATTTTCTCTCAATAATATGCGCCTATAAATCATATAAACCAGCGTTATCTGTGGCTCAGCTGAAGGGCAGACAGGCTTACCTCCATTAGGCCCCCAGACGTGTCCAAATCGTACAGGATCTTCGGGGTCTCCATTTTGTCCCACATTCACACTGCTAATGTGCAGCATCAACACACGACCTGTCAGCTCTGCTCGCCTCCTCTCTCCGATCTCGTCCACCCGATGCCTTTATGTCGTATTGGAGAAATTAAACTGACACTGGTGGACAATCTAACAAATGAAGACTGTGCTGGCTGCTTTATCTTTAGCTAGCTAGCGGCTATCACCATCGACAAACAAAAGCACACAGGTCGCTGGAGATCTGATCTAAACCAGGAGCCGGTGTACCGCTCAAAGCTATCTTTTAAGTGCAAATATCCTTCCTATTTTGAATGCAGGACGCTGTCTGGTGCAGTAGTAAAGCTTTCCTGTTGAGTGCAAAAAGGCCTAGCTCGCTAGCCCAGTAGCATCATCTGCTTCAGCTGCAGCCGCCTGCAAAGATGCGTGTAAAAATCCACGGCTGTCTGTCCCCATCGCATAGTGACCAACAAAGAGCTTTCCGTCATCAAGAAAGAGTCTCCGCACCTGTTAGGTCCTCATATGCAGAAACACTCGTGGATCGCGTTCAGATGACAGCAGCGAAGAGCAAAGGTGTTGTTATGAAAAGCCATTGCTAGTCGCTATGCTAACTGGCTGCTGGCGTTACCCTCTCTGACTCGACTCAAGCGGGCTGGAATGAAGTCTGAGCATGCGCACTGAGATAGAACGGGGGACGGCTCCTCCAAGCGGCAATCTCACGCAATCGCACAAATAGGCTGTTAACGTCAAAAACGCCGCGGGTCATGTTTTCTCTAAAGCACGTACAATAAGATTATATAAAGTGGAGGAAAAGCGAATTTCCTAATCATCACACTGTAAAAAGTGTAAAAAGACTATTTTAACTTAAAAACCTAAGTTTACAATCATCTTTGCCATACAAGTCTAATTATTAAAGTGACGTAAAATCGAGCTAAATCTCATATAACTTTGCTTAATCTATTTTGATAAGTTACTGTACAATATGTTGCCATGACTTATTCATCACATTTTTAACAGAAAAAACAAGCAATTTGTTAATTACTTAAAACAGTACAGTTGGTTGGAATATAATTTTTAATTAAACATATGCTTTGACAATGTCGTGGTAAATAATTACAGTACAGTACAGTAGAGCAAAAATATATCATCTTGAAATTTAATTATTTCAAATTGAAGACTGTTCAGAGATTGATTAGTGTTGCTCTGAAAATACTGTCGAACTATTATTATGTTAAATGTAGTTTCTTAGGTTCCCAAAACTCTGCTGTTCAATCAGAAACTGTGAAATACTGAAACACATACCCACAATACATGTCTGTCATATGACCAGTTGTGAAGTTTTTGGCAGTTTTTGCTAATTACATTAAAAGACGAGTTTTAATCAATGCGGACAACATTTATATGGAGAACAAGTACATAACTGTTTTAGATGATTCATATCATTGATGTTAACAGACAGTATCAAATAATGAACAATGACCTATTCTATAATAGATAAACCTCATATATACATACATTGAAGCCATATCTAGTACAAATTTTATGTACATTCTTAGATATTTATAGATTAGGAGTGCCAGCTGAAGGAGTACAGTCAATTGTTGGTTTGTTTCCTAATATGTATAAAAACATACAAAAATAAACTGAAACCAAAAAATTAGAGCCAATTGGTCGATGAACGAGGGATGATTTACAAGAACTGTGGCTTATTTATCCAAAGCCACCATTTAGAGCAGGTAGAAGCCACTCATCCAGCAGTCTTAGTCTGACACTGTACACACAGGCTGGCCAGAATTAACAATAAAAGCTTGAGACAACCCAAAAGAAACAGGGAACATTTTATATTAAATACAGAACCATGTTCCCATGCAGAACACTATATTTCATAAAACTGGCACGTTTTTGAATGCTGAGGCTTGCAGCTTTTGTAATTGGAAACATTTTATTTTTATATGTCAAAATAAAAAATAAAAAAAATGAATGAGCTCTAATCCATGCGTAAATTGCCGTGTTTTACAATTTTGTTATTATTTTTTTCTGCATGGAATTCAAATGTTATAATGTCCATCACATTTGCTTCAAATTCATTGTCGCAAATGGTATTTTCATAATCCAGATGCGTCACTGCTGCCCTTTTAGTTCATATATTATTTTGGGTTATCGTGGTTGTGAGGTAACAACACTGTAACGATTGATAAATAAATAAATCTGTCGGTTTAAAGAGACATGACACTTGTCCATTTTCAGTCCATTTTGAATACTTGAATTACGAATAAAAACTGTACAGGCAATTCTGCTAGGCCATGGCTGTTGAAGCTCTACAAAAATAATATCATGTTGTCCACACTATTCACTTGTGGAAGTCCTCAGAAGCAAGATAGTATTTACAGCAGACGGGACAGGATGACAAGGTGGGAAGATTAGGAGCAAAGGTGGCTACACATGATGAGAGAGGAAATCTTCACAAGGCAGAGAAAGGCCTGCGGTCCTCCATGCTAAATGAGCTTTGTTTTATTTAAATAGAGACTTCATATTCTCTCGTGTCCTGTAGACCAAACAAACAAAAACACACCTGAGTATATAAATACACAATTTCTAAACATAAAAGCAGTGTACAGACTTGTGAGGGGGGTTGGGACGCTAACAAATCCAATGCTAGCTGTAACTTGATATATACTGTAACTTAAAGCGCCAATTCGAAACTTTGGCCTCTCTACCGCCATCTCTGTTTGAAACATGAAATTGCAGGTTACTATATGTAATTTTTAATAGGTATGTTGAAGTAAAATGAAGCCAAACTGGCATTTCCTGGCAGCTCAAGTTATAAATCATTATTATACATTTAGCTTTGCAGATTGATCGCTGATTTTTCATGTACTTGCTCAATAACTGATTTCTTTTCATTTTTAAACCCAAAAAGTAACAGACTGCAGCTTTAAAAGACAGATGCTAAAGGTGGGGACAGCCTGCACCCGTGGTTCAAACCTTCTTGCTGTTGTCCATCTGAAGCTATTCCAATAATCAACTCTCCTTACAGCTCTTTTCTTTACAACAGAATCCTAGAGAGAACTTCTGGTGGCTGCTTTGAATCATGGGTCTCTGTACAAAATGAAAATACCATGCAACTTAAGCGTGAAATTAACTAAAAAATAATAATCGGCAATAAAAACATGATGAAAGATGGAGAAAATGCCACAACTAGTTAATTTTTGGTGGAAAAACAACATGTGATGTGGCAAATGTCACTGTGATGTCATAACAAATGCCACAACAAAAATTCAATGACTATAATAAGTATTAAAATATGTTAAAGACAGTCTTAAAGCTTTTGATGTTTATGATAAATAAATGAAGCGCATGCTGGGTCAATAAATCCTAAAATTCAATTCTAAAACACAAGAGGTGTTTTGTTTTGGATCAGGAGATGAAGGGTAAGACACACTGAAAGTTTTGTAAATTCAGAACAGACAGGCGTTTATATTTACACCTGAGAGCAGCTCATGAGCTTCTGTTTGCATCATCTGTACTCACAGAAACACTTAATATGAGTACATGGCTTTAGGGCTTTAGTGCAGACAGAACACACACACACAAAACATACATATACACTCACACACTCAGCCACACACATATGTACAGTGAAACACATAGTGGGCCTTGGGGAAGGAGGCTGTTATCGAGCTGTTTAGAATATACAGGCAGTGAGTGCTGCTGGGATTGTGTTGTGAGCGCTATACCACAGACAGGTCTGGAGATACACACTAGCACAGCACATAAGAGGTGTAAATAACCTGCAGTCTGTATGGCAGAACCAGCAGGCTGAGGGAAGGAGACCTCATATCAGTTTAGTGCTATTGGGCTTTCAGAAATTCTCACCTCATTCTTCAGGGATGCAGAAACAAAGAGAGAAAGAGAAAAAGAGGCACGTAAGCAGCCGAGCAAGTTAAAAGAGGTCAAATCTGTGTTAGAAGAACAGCAGATCAAAAAATATTATGATTTACTCGCTCTCATGCTCAATAACCTGTAAGATGTTCCTTTTTCCTCCAGAAAAGTTATCGTGTGGCTTCATGAATCTTGTTAAATAGCACACAAGTCATATGGAGTCATTTTGTTATAGTTTTAGTATTTTTGACTTTAGTAGTTTTGTTATAGTATTTTGATATCTTTAGTGCTTTTATGTCATTGTTGGAGCTCAACAGCATTTACATTTATTCATTTTGCAGAGGCTTTTATCCAAAGCGACTTACATTGCATTATACTACACATTGTTTCTGAGTATGGATCGAACCCATGACCTTGGCCTTGTTAACACCATGCTCTAACCACTACAGAAACGCTTTTGTCACTGTTAGCTTTTGCTGTATGGAAAGAAGCCCCTGGATCATTACGTTATATTTACATTTAGACATTTGGCAGACGCTTTAATCTAAAGCAGTACATTCAAGTTATACATTTTGTCAGTATGGTGTGCTCCTTGGGAATCGAACCCACAACCATTACGCTGTTAACACAATGCTCCGCCGGCTGAGCTACAGAATCACATTTATTCATTCTCTCTCCCTTTGTGAAGAGTTTAATACAACATGAGGGTGAATAAATGATAACACATATTTGATTTTGGGTGAACTAACGCTTTAAGCTGAATGTGAATACAGAACAAAGGGAGCAGGTGAAGCAGGGCGATGACATGCCGACAGAGTGTTGCAGTAATGAGGTTAAATATCTCACTTTCTCTTCTGCGTTCTGCCTCAGTGACAATAAAAGCCCGCGATCACGAATGATGAAATGAGGAGATGATGAGGGCGTGGCTCTGTGCGCCACTTCATTTCAACTCCAGAATGGCACTTTACAGCTAATTAGATAACGGAAATGAACCCACAATATGGAAACACAGATGGCGTTGAAAGTGCAGATGTGCAGCAGGGAGACTTTACACCTGAGTACCTCTCACTCCTGCCACTGAAATCACCACAAATGAATGCGTTGTGAGAGAAGATTCTATTACCGGTAATGAGGGGGATACAAATGCATTTAAAGGAATTCTCAGGCAGATCAAATGCTGTACTTACTGCCGTCTCATAAACGGGGTTTTCAAAGGCCGACTCTCCTCTGATGTGGTCGTATTGTGGGGATGTTGACATGGACAGGCGGAGAGACTTCCCCTGCACCCTGAGATGAAACAGGTGTCAGTCATTATTCTTGTTCTTTGCTCTGGTCTAAACCAGAGGAGAGATATTTAAAATCATCTGTAGAATTGCTTTGGTGCCTCATATACAGTGACCCATACCACACATATAAGTTTACACACTGCATAAGACATTAAAAATATCAAACCATGCAGCGTGTGCAAATAAATGATGCTAAACAAATTGTTTTCATTATGAATTTTTTTAAGTACTTTTTTAATAATGGTGCCAGCAATTTCTTTGCAAATGTATGAAAGTCTTTTATATTCGATAATGCGTTAATATTTACGCATTTAAAAGTACGGCTTACGTGTCTAAACACATTTTGGGGTCACCATAGCAACGGACCTTGAAAAGTAGAAATATATTGACATGATGATAATAAGGATTATGGCCACTGGGATGAAAATGGAAACCGCCACACTGGCCCCTTCAATACTGAAGTCTGCACTGGCCACTAAAAGACACAAATGAGAGTATATACGTTAAAGTTTAATTTATCATTCATCTGGAATGACTGTATGTGGATGTCTAACACGCACGACAAGTTCATACCATCTATCCTGCGTTCATCTATGTACTCCAAAGCTGGGAGAAAAGGGAGAGCTTTAAACGTGAGAAAAAATCTCCTGTCACACCAATAATACACAATAAACACTTCCTGAAACGACATAGCAATAAGTAAACATCTACCACACACAGGCAAGTAGCCTCATAACTGATAAACTGTGTGGGTCACACACATGGACTGTACCTCTGCACAGCGGGGGTGGATGGCTCCATTTGGATGGGTGCCCGGGGACACAACGGAGAACAGGTTCACCCTGGAGCTCGTATCCACTCAGACAGGAAAAGCGCACGGTCTCTCCTGCCTGGTACATGTGTTTCTCTGAGCTCTGTATGCTGTAGGCGGGAGTCCCAGGATTCCTACACGGCTCATATGAGTCAGCTTTAACACAAATACGCATTCATAAATATTAATCGGTCAATTCCTTTATATTCTACAATAAAAGTCACTTAAAAAAATCGAAATAAAATAAAAAAACTTACTTAAATAAAACGAAAGACATACTTAAGCAATATGTCATATATACTATATATGTCATTATATATGTATATGTCATATATGTGTCATTATAATTGACTTTGATTACAGTGACTTTATTTGTGATTGATTATATTGTAAATAAACGTATGATCAACGTTTGTGTGTGTATCTGAAGGTTTGCGCTCACGGGTGCATTTGGGCAGTTTCTCGCTCCATTTGGGCCCGGTGGAGTCACGGTGATAGCAGGAGAGGAGACTGTTTCCTGACAGTAAGTAGCCTTTGTTACAGATGTACTGTACAGTAGAGCCCACGATGAGACGCGGCCCTGACATCACTCTGCGACTGTGCTCCACTGTTCCTGGATCCGGGCATGACAGAACTGGCCAAAACAAATATCACACGTTTTATTCGTTATCTTGAATATCTTGTTTAAACTTGTCTTACTGTGAGGCTGATTTTTGTATTGAGTCGGAAAGTACAATTTTGTTCCCTTTCAATGGGCTACAGTATACATGCAAAAACGAATTTACATTTACACATTTGGCAGACGCTTTTATCCAAAGCGACTTACAGTACATTTAAGTTATACATTTTGTCAGTATGTGTGCTCCCCAGGGAAGCGAACCCACAACCTTTGCGCTGCTAACACAATGCTCTACCAACTGAGCTACAGGACTTTAATAAATTGAAGCTGGGGCCTTTGAAAAAAACGTTTAATTTAAGTCATTTTAATCAAGGACGTTTAAGTTACTGTCAATATAACAAAATTGCCGTTAGCTGTGTGAGTGTGTGTGTGAATGTGTGTGAGTGTTTGCCCTGCAATAGACTGGCCATCTATTCAGGGTGTACCCTGCCTATGACCCGAGTTGCTGGGATAGGCTCCAGCCCCCGTCATCCTGAAGAGGACAAGCGCGTTCGGAAAATTTAATTACTTAAATGGTACCGTAGTTCTCACTTTCACCTCTGGGTGGCACCAATGAATTAAAGAACAAATATTTGTAGCAGAAGAACAGCGCCTTTGGATCGTTCATATTCGTTGAATCAGTTTCAACATTTTAATTCATTTATTAGTTTAATGAATACGTTTGGTAGACACTTTATCCAAAGCAACTAACAGAGCGTTCAAGATTTCCTACTATGACCTTGATGTTGTTAGCGTGCTTGTACACATCTGCATTACAGTATTACGTACTGTACAATAATAACATACACAACTGTGCGCAGGATGTTGACAGTCCAGAGTCCTGTATGTGCAAATGTTTACAACATGATCCACTGAGCCACGACAAAAGATTTTCTATCTGAACACACCTGTGGTGAAATAGGTCTAAAAACAATCCAGTCTTACTACATGTGTTCTCAGCTCTGCGTTCCCTGTCCTTCACCAATCACAACAGGCATGTGGTTCCACAAAATGAGATTGCCAGCGGCCCACAATGCATCTGGACAGTGTGAGGTGAGTAACATTACAGCCAGTGGGAGGAAAGAACATGTGACTTTGATCTTTGGGCAGCATACGGGCACACAGTGAAGTATAATAAAAAAATTACTACGCTCCAGCTTGCCCAGCTGCAGACCCAATTCTCTCCTCAGCAGCAGAGTTGCAGGAAAAGGGAACAGGAGAGGCAAGTGAGTTAATGATGTTTGTGTTGCAGGTGAGAGCTTTGAACCAGGTGAAGGTCCCCGCTGCTTCTGGTCGGCTGTTGCTGCTGGGCCCAGGGTCACAGTGTCTCCTAGTATCAAGCTACGAATGGCTGTGAATGTCCTGGGAGACTGGCCCAGACAATTACTGCAGCTGTACACACTCACCCAGAGCAAGTCCTGGCAACACAATAGCCAGGTGATGGGATTTAATTTCAAGCGCTGGAGTGACTTTGGCTACGACAAAAGAAAGTTGATTTCACCTTTGATGAAATATCAGCTGGATGTTGTCGGGGGCTCGTCGGGGGGTACGCAGTGAAATGAAAATTCTTGCAAAATCAGTTCTCGAAGATGTCAAAAGGTGCACGCAGAGAGAGCGAGAGAGAGAGAAACAGAGAGGCTGTGAATTGAAACAGCATCTGCTTCATCCGTGAAGTCGCACTCAAAATAAAAGCGAATGATTACCCACAAAGCCCTTCTTCACTCCCTGTCTGTTCTTGAATGGGGCCGAGTTGAAGAGAAAAACTGGCACACAAATGGAATTCAAAAGCTCATCAAGATTTGGTGCAGAGCATCTTTTTTGATCAATAGACAGTGTATGGGGGTTTGGAAGTGGATTTTTACCAAGGATGGTTATTAGTGCGAGCGTGTTCGTGTGCAGAAGCTTCACCTCTTTCACAGCTGGGCAGATCTCCACTCCAGGTCAGGTCCCACTGGCACATAAGCATTTCGGTGCCCACTACCTCGAAGCCGGGGTAACACTGATACGTCACCACTGTGCCGTGCACCAGGTCAGGGTGAGATGTTGTCTTCCAGCCATTGGAGATCTCTGGAAGCTCTGGACAGGTGTCGTTTCGGGGAACCTCTGAAAAAGACCCAGAGGAACATTGTTCTGTTATGTTTCAGCTGAGCTTCATCTGTCAATTTTGGCTCAGATGATTCTCATAAAACTCTTCACAGAAACAAATGAGGCGATTGACATTGACACACAGTGTGTGTTTGGCCAGATAATTAGATGATTTTTAGATCAATTTTGAAACTCTCTGAATTTTAAACGGCACACTTTAGTATTTCTGCAAACCTGAGCAAAGTTTAGGACATTGAAATCTCTTTTGACGATCTAGAGGAGACATGTGAGGTTACTCCACACAGAGATTTAAGCGAAGGTATCTGTTTGTCCCTATTTAATCTCACTGCTTTCTATTAAAACCGTCAAAATTTTCACAACCTTCCAACAAAACACACACCCGTTTTGCAGACGCCTGACTAACCCCTAATGCTCTGATGTTTAACCCTGTTTAATGTTATTTATAAAAAATCTCTCTTCTTCTACTGCTCATCCTGTCCCTAACATCACAACTACTCCCACTTATACATTTAGCTTCGTAGACCCGGCTTGTTGATTCTTAGGGCAAAATGTTAAATGCTTTTCCTTTGTATGTCGCTTTGGATAAAAGCTTCTGCTAAATGAATTAATGTAAATGTAAACAAATGAGATATTGAATAGGTGTGCGTTTCTTTTTCCTGTGATAAAAGAGCCAATTAGTTAAATTAGTAGAACAATAGAGGAAGAGCAAAGAGAGGAAAAGCAAGGGACTAAATGTTCAATAATGCATGCAAACAGTTTCTTTGTTTCTCACCATGTCGCTGAACAAACCGCAGGTGTTGCGTCTAATGACTGATAAATCAAACGGTAGGAATCAGTTTGGCAGTGATAAAAATGTGAATAGGGGAGAACAGACAGCTGGCAGGCTTTCTGCTGATGTCCGTTCCTAACGCGGCAAAGCTGGGGAGGGCACGACACCCGGCAAATGCGGCTAATGAGTACAAACACGCGGTATAATTGTAAGTGCCATCACAGGGCCGAACCCCCTGCACCTGCAGAGGCTGTCTGAGCTTTTCCTCCTCTGTGTTGCGTGAAGCAAATGCAAAACATTCTATTTGAGTTTGCATTCCACCAGCCTCAGCTTCACTCTACAGAACTCATTATATTTATCTGATCTCCTGCGCTAGTTGGCCACCAAGGGACGCTGGTGGAATGACCTTCCCTTCATCCCGGGAAAAGTACGCAAGGACTAAACTAACTCTCTCTTTTTCCAACACACTCTTTTTTCTCTCTTAGGGATTTAAGACACCTTTTCCCAAGTCTGGTTTAAAAAGTATGAGCTAGTGTGTTTTCTCCTGATTTTTTACTGCTTACGTTACACTGGGCTGAGATGGGCGATCCTTATGGCATTTCAAATGAATCTCATGAGCAGCTAATTAATGAGCTTCATCCAACAACATTCCAGAATAATGAGATGGAGGTTAGCACGCATGCTTAAAGCTCTTTAAATGACTTTTCCCATAACACACTGAGGGGCGGATTCACTACCCAGCTAACCGGCAATGTTCTCTGAACATTCTTTAATATTGTAAACTGGACGTTACCGAAAAAGTGCACCACAAATCCATTGTTGTAACCGTAGATGTTGGTCGCAGGGTCCGACTGGAACTGGATGGTGACATCAGCCATCGAGGTGTAGAGTTTAAAGCGAGGTCGGGAGCCACTGTACTGACCCAGGATCTTAGCGGTCAGGTCGTCTCCATCATAGAACGTCAGCAGGTCGTTCTTCCCCATGTGGAGTCTGTGAGCAGATGAAACACGATTGGTCAATCCCAGATTAAACCTCTATCACAGATGTACAGGTTTCACCTTCTATCAGTAGCAGGGGCCCTGAGAGATCTCTGACACCCCTCTGTTTACTTCCACATTTTCTTTGACACAAGTTCATCTTCTCTAGACTCACTCCAACTGTTTATCTTTTGTCCCTGCAGCAAACTAACCGATTTCCATTTTTTAATGTTTACCTCCTTTTCTCCTCTGCGTTGTGCGCTAGACAGCTTTACCGCAATATTTATTCATAAAGATAAACACAATTCTTCCATCACAGAACAAAAACACGACACACACACACACATACAATGTGTGCATTCAATACTTACGTTACCTCACAATGCTTGCACGATGTTCAGAAATTTTCCGGTACCCACATAATCAATGACACTAATCAGTGATTCTTTGTTCGATATTAAATTGCATCACAAATTTGAAACAATCTTTTGAAGCAGACGGTAATCAAAACTTGATGTTCTACAGCTCGAACAATACGACCTTCATACTATTTAAAATTCAGAAACCTGACAGCCCTACATAAAGGTGACAAAAGACCCTGGACCACAATAGAATGAAATGTCATTAAATGAAAAGCGTTACCTTGACACATTCAATTTCGACCATCTTCTTTACGGTTGTATAGATGTGCCGCAAATAATTGGCCTCTATTAGAAGGCCAACTTTCTGAGATGTGTTCCCAGCTAACAATTTTGGGTTGTAAGAACGTTTTCCTAACATTTCCGTTACAAAAAATTAAAAGCGTTATTTTGAAAGCTAGAGAATGACCTAATATCCAGTTTTTTAGATGTCGTATTAACATTACTGCTTTGTTACAAGAACGTTATTCAAACATTTTTAATTCTGTGATGATTTAAAACGTTATATTTATGATGTATAACATTAAAAAACAAACTACCTTACTGCAGAAACGGGTTTTGATAACTTTAAGAAAACTTTTACAGACTGTTAGCCAATGTTCTAAGAACGTTCCCTGTCAGCTGGGTTGAGGTATATCACAATGCATGCAGCTCTGTCTCAAAACGACTGTGCTCTGTGTGGGTTCTGTAACTCTGGCTGACATCTTCCAGACTCAGACAGTCTGGCCAATGGCTGGTGGAGGGAGTGTGTGATTCAGTCAGGCACAGTCTATCTTGTCACTAATTAATCACAAGTGGGCAGTAATGGAAGTCATTACTGAGGAGAGGGAACAATTAATCATCTCTGTTCTGCTGTACCAAGAGGCAGAATGGTTACATTCAGGCAAAATGAAGACAGGATGTTTAAATTACGGCCCAGATGCACGCACACACAAGTGCAGACGCGCATAAGCCTGGAGACAGCCGCTCGCTTGCAGTCCAGGCACACCTTGGGTTATGGATTGTGGGATTGGATGTATATTATTCAACTGTCAACAGCCCTGTAATGCTGTTTGCCTCTGGCCGCAGGAGACTGCGTGCATCATCTTCCCCTCGCAGACGCATTTGAACCAGAAGGGCTCCTGACGCAGGAGAGAGTAAAACTGTGTCAGGCCTTATTGGATTTGTTGTGATAAAATTAAACAAGCTTTTGCGTGGCCGCACACCGTATCTGCCGAGAAAATCGATCATGCTTTCCATTTGCTGTCAGTAATTTCATTTTGTTTAATCACAAAAACAGGCTCAGCTTGTCTTGGCCGTCAACGCAGCTGCCATCAGAAAGCATTAAGTCTCCTATAGTGCTCACAGACGCATCGTTCTCCGCTAAGCACGACGAGAAGGACGCGACAAATGCGGGCTTATTAAAAAACCTGCGACAAAAAGTGTCAATCGAATTCATGTTCTCTGTATCTTAGAGTTTCATGCTCTCTGTGCATCTGCTCTGTTGTGTGAAAAGTCATATATTTTTAATATAATATATATAAAAAATCTATTAATGTTACCGCAAGAACATTTCTGATCACTTTGAGAGAACGTTAGCCAACGCTCTGTGTCCGTTAGCTGAGCTATGACTTCCTGTGACCTCTTGAACTGCCCTTAACTGACCTGTACAAATGTCATGATACATTTTTGCTGTTTTCACAGTGGAAAGTGTAAAATGCCTTTAATTCTGTTTGCTGGAGAGATAAGTGTGAGTATTTTGTGATGGTATTTTGTGTCTGGTGTTTCTTGGGAAATATAATCCATGACGATCCATCATCTGTCAAAGAAACCGAGCCTGTCTGTAATTTACATGGATGACGGGGCATAACTGAGAAAAACAGTTTGTATGCGTCACGGTGAACAGACTCTTAAACAGCAAAGCAAAGCTTCCCCACCCTCCCCTTGCGTATATATTCATCTACCTGAATGAATGTTTGCCCTGCTGGAAAAACTCATTCTCAATCAAATTCCCTGTACTGAGAGATGGGCATGATCAGCCTGACATAACATACCAACAACAGCTTTGCTTCCAGGGCACAGCCTTGCCCCCAAAGTAAATATGGAAGGTGTGCAGGGTGAACACTATACAGAAGTTGCACAGGTAAGTGTGTACACAGTTTTTTGCTGACACAGTTTTTTTACTGACTGCAATTTGCCTTTGAAGGTCATCAGCCGGGAATTTTCACACACACAGTTTGTTTTCCAACCTGCACTTTTACACATGAAACTATCAATGATATGTGTATTATTTTTTAAAGGGACTGTACTGGTGTGAAATTTTATAACTAATTTATGCAAAAATGGATGAAAATTCCAAGGCTTTACATTTTTCCTGCAACTGTATGACCTTTCCATATCAAGGCTTATGCTTAAAGGTATGAAAAATATAAATTATGCTTATGCATGCATCTTTACAATCTAAAATTTAAAGTTTTTGGGAACTTCAAGTTTGGAAAAGCATCATAAAGCAGAGGGTGGAGAATTCCAGAAATAACCTACACGCGATGGACTTATATACTCCAGCAATGACATGTGTGAGCGATTCCACATAGTATAAAACCCACTGGAGAGCCACAGGGGACCACGGTTTGGCCTTCGGTCCACATCCATTTGTTTAAAATGGACTCAGGACAGAAGCAGCAAATTAACACAGAGCTTTGCTGAGATGAAAATGGATAAACTCCAGTTGCTTTTGCGTGAACAGCCCTACGATGTTGGCTCTGGGAGAAGACAGACAAACAGAGAAGACTAAACTTTCATTTGGATTGTCAACATTTTCAGAGGGCCTTATAGAGGATGAGGCTTTCCACAAATACAGGAGGAAAATTACTTCTGTTTTTGCACAGTTCTTCTTAATTAGAAAGTTATATATTGGTCTGGGTTCTGGCTCGGTGCCTGGGGGAATGAAACAGCCTTGATTTATTACCAGCCTCCTAAAGGCTGTGACTCTCTGAGGGACAGCGCACGCAAGCACCACACAAAGCCCTGCAGCCCAGCCAGATGCAGCCCGATGCCAAAACACAATGAAAAAACAGGACAGACAACAATGAGACAGAAAAATAGAGATGGAATGTAAGGACCATGAAGACAACACACAAATTCATCAGCTAACGGTCAATTAAGACTACATCTCGTTTAATGGATTTAATTACTGGTGCAACACATTGCATTGTGGGATGTTAAATTACATACAGGCATGTCATCCAATCCTTAAGCTTTGCATTGCGCTTTTAAATGTAATTTCATGCATATGGATTAAAATTTGCAGTGGTCCTGGAAAAAAATTCACATTATTTAGGAATTACCATAATAATGTGTTTCCGACAAGCAAAACTCATTTCCATTTTTGCCAAATTAATTTTATGTTGAAAACATTTGTTAAAAGCTCTAGCTTGAAAAGCCAACAAAAACAACCAACAACAAAACCAACAGAGTGGAGCTTTAACAGTCCTACATAACAACTATTTTCACAAATATATAGCTTTGTTTTTATTATAGTCATGTTTCTTAATACCCTCTTTTATTCGTAAATATTTTGCTGTCACCAATACTGAAGCCACATAAATCAAATTTTCCTTTACATGAATGCAGTATTAGGGCCTGAGTTAGTGGCTTAACCAACATTCAAATTACCCAATCATGTCCTGAGCCACGAACAACATACATGGCTTGAGCTGTACACTAGAATTACATTAGGGGGCGGTAGTGAGCACTCACGAGAAAGCCAGATGGGTAGGAGGACTTGATTGGGTCTGCCTGGATAAATCTATGAACTGTGTGCAGGTGTGCCAGCTGTCACCTGTGCACCTCTCCTCCCTCCCTCTCCAACTCACCGCGCGGCACATACAGCATAAGAAACCCTCCTTGCTAAATGAATTCATCAGCCTTCATTACGCCCCACATTTTCAGGTAATTAGGAGTGCCCTGTACATTGATGAATGATTACAGAGGACCGGGTGGATATTCATTACCGGGCTAAAATGTTCTTATAGTCCCGTAATGAGCCTCCAGCAGAGGACTGGACCCTAATATTACAGTACCCTAATTCTGGAAGCACCGAACCACCCTGCGGGATGCCTCCGTAGCAATAAAGAGGTGCTTGTGCTGGGTCAATGATCGCTTGTAAGATGCCGGCATGCCTGCACGTAAAAAACAGAACCCAGTTTGCTTAATAATAATGATTATACAATTACCAAGATGCCGCAGTTATATTACTATGAATGAGGAAAACTACAATGCTTACTGAAGCTAGTCCCGCCTACCAGTAGAAAGAGCCAATCGGCAAACACTAAACACTAATGATTCTCTGGGGAAGGGGTTCTGTACAGTGTGTTGTGGGGAACTAGGGAGACTTCACAGCACCTGAAGCGATCCTAAGAAACCAAATTGAGCTCAAGAAACCCAATTTATGGTACAATTGATGTCAGGTCTGAATATGAGAGATATCTGTCTTGCTTCATTTAAGCAGATAGGACTTGGCTTTGTATGACTAAAATAGCTGCCTGGGACATTGCAAATATGGCCGCCGACTTCTTTAAAGGGACTTTGTTAATAATTAAATCGGGTGCCAGATCTCCCTAGTTCTATTTCACTCCTTCTCTGGGCTGAACAGCTGTGCCCACCTCCTTCCTCGCTCATTTTTCTGTCTATACATCTCATTTGATGCGCCTGGTTGGTAATGTCCCATATGTCCTTTGACAAATTTGGTCATTTGAAGATTATGAGGGTGGGGGCAGAGACTATACAGTGAACCAGAATGATCCCATCCACACCTCGGTCGATCCACCTCCTTGCCTTTGAATCTCCATCAATCTCTATCTAATAAGACATGAGAACGTTACGTAGACTCACACAGCCTGATCTGCAGCAGCAGCATTTAAAGCAGGAGGAGCATCCAGCGCATCTCTGAATTCTGTTGCCATCCGCCTCCATTACCTCCGCCACAAAATAAATGGAAAATTAATTAAGTTGACTGCATCTCCTGCGAAACATTCAGGACGTGATTTATTACACGCTCACACAATGTAACGCCGCAGTTGGGACACTCGGAACGAGAGAGAGATAAAATATGACAAATGCAAAATGAGCCATATGCAAATGAGTGAATCTTAATTAAGGGAGCCAAATTATTAAATGCATGAATAATCTATCTGGGTCTGACACAGCAGGGCCTCACATGATGAAGCAATCACACTCAACACTTGTTTTCCTGCTCCCATAATTGATTTCACATTCATAAAAACATCCAATAAAATAATCATTGTTCTGTTCAGTTTATTAACTGTAATTTAATAGTTAGTTCCGGCCCCTTAATTTGATTGGGCAAGTGGAATTTTAAAAGTGCTGATATTTAGCATAATAGCACTGGGGCATTTTACTGATTGTTTGCATTTATGCATTTGGCAGACGCTTTTTTCCAAAGTGCCAAAGTGACTTAACAGTATAATCAAGCCACGCTTTTTATCAGTATGCGTGTTCCCTGGGAATCAAACCCACAACGTTTGCGCTGCTAATGCAATGGTCTACCAGTTAAGCTACGGGATCTTAACTAAAGAAAGTTTAGAGAAAAGCAATATCACAATGACTGCCATGCTACTGTATTTCACATTCAAAACTGTGGTTCGGCATCCCACCTCTGCATCTTTTTCATAAACAACATGCCTCTTCATCCACCATTTTTTACTTCCAACTTTTACTGTCGACTCTTCATTTCCCACTCAGTTTCAGAAGGAACTCGGTTTCCCTGTGACAGCAGAGCATCATGAACCAGCTTATGTCTCCAAGCAGTTTGAGTCTCTTATCCCCCATGTGGAACTGCAGAGAAAATAGCTCTCTCTAGCTTGCTGTGTTTCGATCTCTGCCAGCACTATTAAACTGTTCGTGATTTTGCAGGGTGGGTGAACTTAGCAGGCCTGATCCGATCTGTTCGCCACAACTAATCGCCCCTGACTAATTTATGGGCAAAACTGAATTTTTCAGTGAAGGATTCCTTTAATCGGTTACCAACTTAGTTATCTGTAAAATCTAATATTGTTCAACCATCTTAGTCGAACTCTAGGTGATAGATCATGTGTGAAGAGACCCTTTTAAAAAATACCAAAAAATAGGTTCTGGTAATTTACCGGTAAAATAAGTAGTAATGTTACACTAGTAATTCTGGTAATTTTATGGTACTCTTTCATGACCCCCTTTGTGAAGAGTCCCAACATAACACTACAGAACAACAGACAACATCTTCTTGTCTCTGAGAACTTGGCTGATAGAGTCACAAAGGACCTGCGCTGCCACACTTATCGTGGTAATTATTGATGCAGCAGACAGAAATGTCAAGCAGTTGTGATTTGTTCAGAAGTTTGGAGCTGAATAAGAGTGTGGCATCAGAGCTTTAAAGATCTCAGAAAAGCCAATCAAGGTTTGTGAATTCTAGGTCATTGCAGTTCAACTGGAATCTCAGAAAATGCCCTGAGCGATGACAGGCGTTTCATTCGAATGGCGAGACAGAGAGGGGAATGAAAACGAATCGGTCAGCGGGGAGACGATGACGCAAAGAACCAGAACTTGTGGTGCAATCACAGCCACATCAAGAAAAAACAACTCAAGAATGTCAGTCCCATGGTGATGCATGTTTGAGACTGTAAAAACAGAGCTACTGTCTGATGGGTGAACAGGGACTACGTGGGAAGGTTTTCTCAAACCCCCAGCAGATCTGATCCACACTGTTATTTCAGTGTGAGTAAAGAATGCAGCAGATGTATCTGAGCTGTTCTCCAGGGATGATACATTAAAAGCTCAGCCAGGGTTGCTGAGAAGCTGTGAGGAGGACTGGAGAATTTTGGGGAATATAAATGCATTCTGGTCATTTTCTCGTATGTAGTTTAAGGGCAATCACTTTGTTTGATACAGAATATGTGGTTCAGTTGAACATACACTTGGATGTCTAGCATGATCCTCTTGTCTTCTTCTACATGGATCCCCCAGATGCAGTCCTGGCCCTTATCGTAGGCCTCAGGCCAGTTCGGGGACAACACCACCCCAGCTGAATCTGTGATCTCTCCACTGCATACAGCTGCAAAACAAGCACAGACAGACAGAAAAAAGAGGTTATGTAAAGAAATACACACACACACACACAAACAAATGTATCCAACTCATTTCATTACACTTACTAACACATTCAGTTCACTTTTAAAGAAAGAAAACTAGTATATATTGAGTTTATATTCATAGTGTAGTATTTAGTGTAATAGTGTAATATTTCTCATACTTCATACATTTTACTTGACATATGCAGCAATAATGTGTGTGCTCCAGTAATCTAATGGTAATCTTCACATTTATATTTTTACAGTTATAGATAATTAAAGGTGCTGCATGAAATTGTTTTTGGAATAGAATGTTCTTAGAAAATCACCAAGAGAGACTCTAATCACACCCGTCTCTATGACAGCGCTACACTCGAACAGCAAAGAGTCAGTTGACAGGCTCCGCCCACTTTTTGCCTGTCAATCATTCTATGCAACGTCACACTGAATAAACACATTAACAACGTTTAAAAAATAAACAGCGTTTAAAGATACTTATTTAATCAGACACCTTATGTTAATTTTGACAGCTTAAAAAATAACAAATAAAAAAAAAGGTTATACAGTTAATCCAAAGGTTATGACATTCTGTATCCCAATTTGTGACACGGTTGCTCCTCAGTGCCGGAACCAAATTCTGTCCAGTTTAATAAACAACCCCGACTTCCTGTTTTCATTTTCCCTTTTTCCACATCGGTACACTGGCATAACTGGACGTAAGCACATTTTCAAATGGTAAAGCTGTTGTCTTGACCCTCTGCTGGAGCCAGTACGATTAAATCCTTTCAATCCTGACTCCATTGTGAAGCTGGAGAAATGTACTTGAGCACTAGGTCAGATAAGATGCCACTGTGTGTGTTTGTGTGTGTGTCTGTGTGTGTCTGTGTGTGTGTCAGTGTGTGTGTGTGTGTGTCAGTGTGTGTGTGTGTGTGTGTGTGTATATGTGTGTGTGTGTGTGTGTCAGTGTGTGTGTGTGTGTGTGTGTGTGTGTAATCTGTGCTTTATGAGTGAGGTATTCTCTCACATTCTCAGACTGTGTGCTCCTGGTTCCAGGTTCCACGGCTTAATGCTTTTAGTGCCGCTTCAGGTGCGTGACTGTGCCTAAAAGTGTCTGAAACCCATCCAGGTGACACAGGATGTAGTGGATTACATAGAAAAGGCACTAAAGGGACGTGAGGTGCTTGTACTGTATCTCCACAAGCTGTCTGTAGAGCTCTTCAGCAGTTAACTAACGCTGTGATATGAGCCCTGTTTTATATTAACACCTGTTAACACACACATATACGTACAGTATACACCTGTGCACAGAGGTACAGTGGTATAGTTTACCCACATTGTAGTACATAGTGTTTCAGTGACTGATTCACTAAAGAAATTATGCAAATGACCTGATTCACTAAAGAAATTATGCAAATTACAAAAATGTGCATAAATGAATGCTGAATGCAGTTTGCACACAAAAATGTGCCATCTCGTATAGGGCTCTGAATGCCGGGCTATGGGAGACACAATAGACTAGCTCAACCCAGTTTAATATGCTGAGATTGTATTCACCCATAGGAAAGTAAATCACAGACGAGATCTCTTTAATATCTCAGTTATTTCTCCTGGAGAACAATAGGATTAAACGAGGAGCGAATGGCAACTGTCGCGCTTCCTGTGTCCTGTGAGCTTCGATTTAGACATGTAAAATCAGAAGTCAATATGTTTGAAGATTTCTATACAATGAGTTCATATCCCATAAAATGTACCTAAAACCAAATTATTTTTAGCCATACAATCTACATACATTTTACAGTTCCAGGCTCCTGATGTATTTTAACTCTTGTCTCACTTGTTTTCACTTTTTTCTCTTAAGGAATTTTAGTAACATCTACGACAAAGTTGATACTCAAATAAAACACAACTGAAATCTTCATCAAATCTCATGAGGAGAGCAACCCTGGAGTAAGAACATTTACCTTTGAGCACCCGAGTCGTCTCAATAATAACGCTCCGCTCTATCTGATCATCACTTAATGAGTAACTGCTGTCATAATCAACTGAAAATGTCAACAAATATGTCTCTGAAATAAAATTATGCTCTCATGTTTGGTGTAGTTGTGTGTATTCATGCATTTGTGTACACGCTCATACGTAAACACACATACACACACACCTCTGCAGGCGGGCTCGGTCTCGTTCCATTGCGGGTTGATGGGATCCGTGCACTCGATGATGACAGAGCCCTGCTCCAGGGTGTAGCCCGGGTCACAGGTGAACTCCACGACCACGCCCACAGTGTAGGTGCTGTCAGTGCTGGTGAAGTTACCGTACTTGACGAACGGCTCGTAGCAGTGCCCTGCCGCGAAAGCTGAGACACACAACAGCATAAATCACCTGCTTTGAGATGCACATCACAGTCCAAACACCATCACCAAATAAAGCATAACTGATTTCAAGAAAAGCATAACGTACAAAGACAACCGGTCCTCTCATAATAGTCAATAACCCCTTCACACGATAATCCGTTTGAAACACAGAGGACGCAGCTAAATCCAAATTTTAAAACCATTTCGAGGCAGCGGTCTAAACCAATTTGCCTGCCGAATGCGACAAGCTTTGCGCGACGCTTTTACATTTCCACCCTATCAAAATCCTACCGGACCCAAATCTCAGATTTTGTTTGTCCTTGGAAGGAGATTTAGTTAGTTAATCAACCTTAGCCAGGCTTGCAAGGCCGCTTATGTGGATAAAGACAAAGAGACAGACCAACAGTATGAATAAATACAAATGAATAAATCCACAAAGGGAAACAACAAACCGATACACCTGGCTGAACAGTTATTGGTCGCTGTGCTTGTTTGAGAATGTAGAATGGAGATTAGGAGGGAAGGAGGAGACTTGAGATGAGAATGTTCAGACTGTGAGTCAACACAGGCTTTGAGTTCCCTCAGGGTCTGGCCTTATTCTAGCACATGCTAGATTAGGCTACCAGTATCCGGCCCTACTTTCTGCTC
>JAZGTI010004667.1:0-21549 GCA_036877585.1 Botia kubotai
AGTGTGTCGTCCTCTATCTCAGGAGCGTGACCCAGGTTGAGGTTTGTGGGTCTATCAGGGTTCCTCATGGCTGACTCCTCCTGACCTTCTCCAGCCATGTTTTTTCTCCTGTTGGGGTTCAGATCTTCACCCGTTTCTTGGTCAACATCCTAAAAGCAAGGCCATCCAAAAATCAGTGCCCAGAGAGCACATGACGACCAGTTGATATAAAACACAGAATGAACATGAATGTGTATTTAAAGACACCTTCACAAACGTTCACTCATGTTTGGTCCGGTCTGGTTAAAGATCACTCACCTTCATACTGAGGCTGGTTAAAGATCACTCACCTTCATACTGAGGCTGGTTAAAGATCACTCACCTTCATACTGAGGCTGGTTAAAGATCACTCACCTTCATACTGAGGCTGGTTTTGGATCCAGTGAAGGATAACACCTTGACTTTGACCCTTTGACCTTTGCTAACCACATCCGCCACGTTTGCCACACGACCCTCCCTCCTAAGCTCGGAAATGTGCACCAAACCTTCCCAGCGTTTTCTACAGAGGGAAAATCATCAGGAGAGTCATGATTCAAACCTCAACATAGATTTCATCCACGTTAGTCTAAGAATTTATAATTTTATAAACTTATATCGCGTGCAGTAAAACAGACGCCAGGCAGATGAAACATACCTAAGACATTCCAACTGCACAAAACAGCCGAACTGCATAATGCTGGTGACTTTGCCATTGTAGATGTCGCCCACAGACGGCTCCTCTGGTGGGGGGCGGTCCACATGTTTGTCTTTCCAGCGGTCTGATCCCTTCTCTCTGTCTGCCCGTGCAGGACTCCTGGACCTGCTGCGAGAGTGCCAGCGGGACCTGCGCCGCTTCCTGTCCCTGTCGGTAGAGCGCGAGCGGGAACGAGAGCGATGCCGTCTGCGTCTGTCTCTCTCTCTGCTGCGGCTGCGACTTCTGCGCTTCTTCTTGCTGCTGGTCTCGGATCTGAAGAGATGGTGGACATCAGGCATGTTTAGGAGACAGCTGTGAAACCTCGGGCGCAAAAGCACGATGCAACGGCTGCTGCAGGGGGACAAACACGCTGCTGGAAGTCACTGCAGCACGAGCGCGCTTCCTCACCTGTGTCTGCTGCTGCCGGGTTCTGCTCCACTAACACTGGGCATAAACATCTCCAGCTCCTTCATGGCATCAGCAGCAACCTTCACATCATGCTCATCCAGCATAGTCTGTTTAGAAGACCAGACTGATTACATGTGATTTAAAACATGTTCAGAATCAACATGAAGAGAGAGAGTTCATTACTCTGGTAATAGGATTGTCTGGTCTGCACAAAGCTGGAAACATTTCCTTCAGTTTGTCCTTTTCACTCTTTGGTTTAGCCACAGCATTAGAGTCTATATGATAAACAGCACACAGAGACGAGCAGAAAACACACGTTATGACCCATCAATCACAGATATCTTGAAGCACACTGCATATCTGGCCACACAGATTTTATACTGGTTTTAATAACTTGATACAGATTTTATACTGGTTTTAATCATTTGTGATACAGATTTTTTTCGATATCTCTCACCTTTACTGGCAGACGGTTCTGCAGGAGGACGCATGGTTTGAATGAGACGAAGCAGATTACTGATGAGTGACTCCTGAAGAACAGAGGTTTAAAATCTGTTTTTAAACAGCAGGTGGAACAACGCTTGAGACAAACACACAAGAAACACATAAGAAATGTTGACAAATACTTACAGTGAAATCTGCCCCATTTTTTACCAGCACTGACTTGAATCCCTCAAAAGTTGAGTTTTTCTCAGCAAGACTGATCACAAACTCAGCTGAAATTAACAAACAGTAAGCTAGAGTTAACAATTTATTACAGTTAATAAATAGTAACTGTAACTGATATTATAGTGTGAACTATAGTTACAAATCACAATGATAAATATTCATATGGTTAAAATTTTCCGTTATCGTTTTCAAATATACAAAAAGCCATACAGCTCTTAGTCACGACACTAACAGCTTTTAATTGACTTATAAAGCGGCAGTCAGACTCTGGGTACAGTACGCGTCACATTATATCGTGACTGTATTTTATAACATGAGACAACAGTTTAAGTCCCTGCGCAGAGAGCAGCTAAGCAGCTAGCAACAGCGCGTCACGCCTGAACTCTCATTAATCTGCTCACCAAGATCTTTATCGCTGATCCCTAAATGATTATCAAGTTCAGTACAAACTTTAGACACCAGAGACAAATATTCGAGCTTTTTAAGCTCGTCCTCTCCGATCTCCGTCATCTTCAGCGCTGTTGATGTTTCGCTCACAGGAAAAGGGCGACGCTTCCTGATCAATTTTACTTCCGGGTTACTGATGTCCTCATCATGAGGGGTCAAAATGAGGACTCGTTTGGAAGCGATATATTTTTCTTTGAGAAATTGACAATAAAATCACATTGGGATGCGTTTAACACTCTACATATAATCTATGATGTTTCTAATATCACATATCAAATGTACTTTCAGCTCTAGAGCTTTAAAAAACAACACTGTGAAAACTTACATAGGAGCATGAAAGAAACCGACACATCTTCTATAGAGCCACATGCTGTGACCCCTGTGTCATCAGCTTGAACTCATGGCTCTCTCCCTCTCTCTCTCTTTCAAAGAAAGAACAGAGAACGAGGTTTACAGGTCTACAGCCATGTGTAAAGAGTTTCTTATTCAAGAGAGAGAGAAAATAAAGCTAATTTACTCTTTAAAAAGCATGACAGTGGCATCTGGGAAATCAGGGGGGAAATTATGGAAAAAACCTTTCCTTCTTCAGCTGATTGGTGAACTGCTCTGTAGAGACTCACAGTGTTACAATATCATTATAAATAATAACAGAAGCAGCAGAGCAGGAATATAAAACAAAATGTCCACTGCAAAAAGTGTCTGTGAGCGTCAGATTTACATTCAGAAGTGGACAGCATGTGAAGTGAGAAACATTCTGATGATTCAGTGTGATTCAGTGTCTCGGCACTTATCAAGAGCTTGTGTGACAGACAGTGTGCAGAACTATCATTCTCATGAGCTTGAAGTCTCCTTTATATTTCACACAAGCTTACCTGAGATCATGTCACAGCTCCCTTCTCTTATTTGAGCCTCTGAAAATGATATCACTGTATTTACAATAAAAAACTGTTTACAAAGTTGTGTGTTTGTTACCTCTCTGTCTTTTGCAACATAATGGTACTCAGAAGTGTTGCATTTACTGAGAATATTGTAGTTCATAACAAAAGCTGAAGACTTTACACCAAAATCATGCTGAAAAACTGAGAAACGTATCAGAAATCCATCAGAATGAACCTACAGACTCACTGAAGAGCAGTACGTGCTGCTGCACTTTCTGACCAATCAAAAGCATAAAAGGAAAACAGAATGACCTCTTTGACCTCAAAAATATGCCCTAGAGTTCGTGAAAATGAACTGTTGATAGGCAGATTGAAGGTCTCTTCTGCTGCCAGATGAGCTCACACCCACTCAATGAAATATCTAACACAGATATCTGAAAGCCAGAATGATCTCAGATCACCCATCAGTCATCAGACACACAGAGAAGCATACAGATCACCCATCAGTCATCAGACACACAGAGAAGCATACAGATCACCCATCAGTCATCAGACACACAGAGAAGCATACAGATCACCTCTCAGACTGACATGTGTAAGATATTGCCTTATCAGCATATTATTGACAGTCATGACCTGAGAATTAAAAGAGGAAGAACACAAGCATATAAATGGACAGAATATTATAACTGTTTCAAAGTTATCTGAGAGGGCTGTTATCTAAAACTGGCCAAAATATATTGTTCCACTTTAAATCTGGAATTCAACACTAATTTTCCATACTGGTTATAGTGCACCAAAAACAAAACAAATTACATTTCAAAACGACTCATTTCAAAATTACTTGTGAAATAGTTTTAAAGATGACCTTTGACCTTTCAGCTTCAGTGATTCATGTGTGAGCAGGCCGTCGGCTGCACCACAGTGATGCAGTCAACAGAAAACAGGACAAATGTTCTGCAATGTTTCATCATTTGTATTCAAACAATAAAAGCAGCCTTTAATTAAATCTTTACCACATTCATTCAGCTGGTGAGAGGACAGGAACACTCAGTGCCCATCTGCTCCTCAGAGGACACACGAGTAAACAACAGCAGAACAGCAGGTACTGGACAAACAGGGCTGGACTCTGGCTGGTTCAGGCCTTACACTGTGTTAACAGATACTTGGGTTTATCACACACTATACTGTTCTACTGACAGTTATTCAGTGAGACTTAGGGAGATGGTATTAATAGCAAACCAGAGAAGCATTAATGCAATCAGCATCAAATAGCAAGACAAGTCAAAGGAGAAGAGAACATACAGGAAAACTGAATGTTTTAAGCAGTGGAAAAGATCTGACTTTATATTACTCCTGCAACATTCCTTCAAAAGCAACTTGTACAGTCCAGCAGTATCAGGAATAAAATCAGCCCCCGCAGCTCGGTGCATACAGTACTCACAGTATAACATCACACTGTGCTGTCTTTCATTCTTCAGGAAAAGAGATCAACGACAGCTTCATTCACAAAGCGTTATTACTGAAATAAAGCTTACACCAATTTTACACTGATCGAATGCGTAAAAACAGCGACCATGAACAGACAGCTGCGAAATGTTAACGGACAGCGAGGGAATAACTACAGCAAACATATTAAAAGACAGAAGCGCAGAGCATGGGTTTGACGTCAGGAGCTGCTATTTCTCCAATAACAAATACAGGGTCTGGAGTCCAGCGCACCTGACGCCTCCGTGCGGGGCTCCACGATTACCGCGAGCGCAATGAATGACACCGGCAGTAACTCTGCTTCCGTGGACGAGCTCGTGATAACGTCCACTTTCGGGACATTGCTGTCGGTGGTGTACGTCGTCGGAGTTTCGGGAAACGTCTACACCCTGGTGGTGATGTGTCACTCCATACGGTTCGCCACTTCGATGTACATATCCATCATTAACCTGGCGCTCGCGGATCTGCTGTACCTCTCCACCATTCCTTTCGTTGTTTGCACGTACTTTCTGAAGGACTGGTACTTCGGGGATGTGGGCTGCAGGATGCTGTTGAGTCTGGATCTGTTAACTATGCACGCCAGTATCTTCACGCTTACGGTCATCTGCGTGGAGCGCTACTTGGCGGTGACTAAACCATTAGATACTGTAAATCGCTCTAAAAGCTACCGGAAAGCCATGACGTGTGGCGTTTGGATCGTATCTCTTGTGCTAACTCTACCCATGATGGTTATGATTAACTTGACAACTAAGAAAGCCGCAGACGGGGGCGTGAAAAGGATATGCGCGCCCACCTGGGCACCACAGACATATAAAATCTACCTGACTGTGTTGTTCTGCACGAGTATCATTACACCAGGAATAGTCATTGGTTACCTGTACACCCGATTAGCCAGGACGTACTTACAATCCCAGAGGAACTCGGCTAATCATAAAGGCAGCAAGAGATCGCCAAAGCAGAAGGTTTTAATTATGATTTTCACCATCGTGCTTGTGTTCTGGGCGTGCTTTCTGCCCTTTTGGATATGGCAACTTGTGCCCCTGTATCACAAGTCTCTCCGTCTCGCCCCGCGCACGTACACGAGCATCAATTACCTGGTGGCGAGTCTTACCTACAGCAACAGCTGCATAAACCCGTTTCTGTACACGCTGCTGACCAAAAACTACCGGGAGTATCTTCAAAACCGCCACAAGTCTTTCTATCGCTACACGTCCTCTTTTAAACAGCGCCCACCGAGTTTGCACTACTGGGGAAAGTCCTCCAGTAACCAGTTCGAGTTGAACTCGGAGACGCTCGTCATGGCGCAGTTAACGGTGCAGTGATGCGCCATACAGATGTGGAGGGTGAAAATGTTTCAATGACAAATTCATCATCCAAACACGTTTTCCTGCATTCACAAAACCAGCCACTCATTCATTCATGCGCTTCTCACGTGTCCCTGAACGTGACTTACCGGTGATGTTGACGTCACTCAGGTGGGTGTTATGGGGGTGGNATCAGATAGTCAGATATCAAGGTTGCCTTCACTAAATAAAGAGGATGTCATTTTAACATTAAATCGTTTTATAAATAAACCTAAACCGGTTTATCGCCAGACTCATATTCATTTATACAGTAAAGCATAAATCAGCATGAAAATAATGGAACATAACAGACATTTGCAATTAAACCAGTGCTGATGCAGATTAAACAGCAGCCAGAATTCCTGTTATGAATCATCACACATCAGCAGACAGATGATGCAGCTCTACTCAAAGCTCTAAATAGATTCTTTTTCTGTTGCAAACAGACACAGACAGTTCAAAACAGACGTGTATAAATAGATCTGACCATCAGACTTGTGCAGATACATCAGGAGAGCTGAAAAATATTATATTGATACAACAACAAACTACAGAAGATTACAGAAATTCAGACCTTTATTTTATTTCTGTTTACATGAGAAGTGAGAGCGGTTTGGCCTGTAAACTGAAGTCAGTTACCTGTTTGACTTCACTTAATGTCCATGAAACTGAATAACAATCTTCTCTAACTTGATGGGATGGATTTGGAATGTTTTTAAAGCAACAAAACACTATTGAAACGAGAATGAAATTGGACTGAAGACACACATGAAGGAGTCATGTTACCAGACAAACTCTCACTGTATACTGTAATAACAACCTGTTGTTATTGTCAATATTGTCAAACCTGATGTCAATATGAATGTGCAGTTCTTTAAAAGATAAATGAGAAACATTATTGAGGAAAATACTGAACTTTCTTATCAATGATCCTTTGTTCTCCCTTTGTTTCTGACAGCAATTGTATGAGAAATCTTTTTAGAAAAGAAGAGATAAATATAGCTGTCATCTCTACATTTACACATTTGGCAGATGCTTTTATCCAAAGCGACTTAACATTGCATTATACTTTACATGTTTCTGAGTACATGTGTTTCTGTGCAATCCCTGGGATCAAACCCATGACCCTGCCGTTGTTAACGCCATGCTCTAACCACTGAGCTACAGGAAAGCTGTGACATAAAGGTCATCTAGACAATGATTTAACTATAATACAAAAGTTTTAAAGAGTGAGGAATGCCAGGAAAGAGTGAATTTTAAACACGCATCTCACAAAATACTTTAAAATGACACAACCAGAGAACATCTCTTTGAAATACAAAACAGCTCGTAAATGAAAAACAACACAGCCTGTGCGAACAGCTAATCAGGATTGTTTCTCCAATGGGCTGAAACGACTGATTCATCCTTCTCGTGTGTCACTCATCGTCCTCAGCTCCGCTGGACCCTACAGCAGCGAGGGGTTATCGATGGCATATTCAGGGTCACAGGTGAAGGACACGGTGATGGCGTATCGTGTGCCCCAAACAACCTTCTCCACGTGATGGAGGTTTTCAGAACCGGAGGAGAAGACAGACACCCGACCTTCAGAAGACGACAGAGTGACAGAGAGAAACATGGCCATGACTGTCAAGACTAAACTCTTAATATCAGCCCACAGAAAGACAGTATGATAGTATGATGACAGTACAAGCATTTTTATACAGACGTTTATCAGAATCAGAGCTTTAAAGTGTAAAGTTTAAGTTTAGATGTCTTAAATCATTTTGTTGTATTTTAAGGTTAAGGTCATTCTAAATACACAGAGGTGCTGAGAAAACTAGGAAGTGAAAACCCCTTTTATTTATAATTGCCTCCATTATATCTTCAGAAATTGTACTGAATTTGATAAATGTTAATGTTTGTTCAAGAAGTCTGAAGAATGTTTAATATTATTTACTAATACCCATCCAAGTTTGAGTCATTTGTAAGAATTTGTAAGCACTGGGGCACGATCAACACAATAATAAATATTACAGATCTATGACATTTGTATTTGTATCTAATAAAGAATATGTCTTGTTAAATATCTGGCTGTTACTGCCAAATAAACTGAAAAATTCAAATATTAACACAGAAGGTTTATGCTTCTCTGACAAATATTAAAACCCGATCTAGTTGCACACATTGCAACACATTTACACCTGTACACAAGACTAAGATGTGTGTTACTGTCTGTGTGTACCAGCGCGTGGCTCCACGGTTCTGTTGCTGTTAGAATCCATAAAGACAAACCGTCCACCACCAAACTCCACACCGTAATCAGAGAGGTACAATAATGATGTGTAATCAAATGACCCATAAGTCTCCTGTAACAATAAATTAATATTTTAATCAAACATTTCCTTTTCCAATTGATCTCAGCTTTAATTGTCTTGAAAACAAACAAACAAAATCTTTGCATTTGTCCCTTATTTAACAGTTTATGAATATTTAATTGCTGTGATTTTTGTAATGTAGAACAGAGCAGTTAAGAACGCAGTCCTCAGATGCACATTTACTGACTGTGTAAAACAGCGAGAACAGAGTCTGACAGAAGTAATGAGATGAGTAAACGCTGAGCAGTTCTTTAGCTAACAGCTCAATGCGAGACGTGTGTGTGTTACCTTATCAATGTGTGGGTGCCAGTACTCATCGTGAGTGGTTTTGGCTGCGCTGCTGTTGATACGAGAGAAGAACGTGGGTTTGGTGAGGTACATCCGTGAGGCGTCCAGACCAAACGTTTCAGCTATCGCCCTTTGAATTCGCTCACGGACATCCCTGTTTCACAGCAGAAAACACAAACTGCTCTATGTGTGTGAATAGATTAAGTGTCTTTAACTTGTTGGTGGAATCAAGAAGTAAAGCAGAGACCCCTGCTGAAGGGCCCTGAAATATATACACCTGTTTGTGATACAATTATCCATTAGCTTCAATAAACAATCAGATCTGAGAACAGAAATATTTCCATTTAAACAACTGGTTATATTTCCACAACACTCACTTATACAGCTGAAAATCTTCCTCTGTGAAAACATCTCGTATCTGATCTTTAAAATATCTGTGAATGAAAAGAAAGAGCAGAATGAAGGGAACAAGAAAACCAATATCAAACATCCTTCCGGAAGCAAACATCAGCCCCACATCAAAACTCAAGCAGTGACAGAGCAACACACAGAAGACCAGAGCCTCACCACAAGCCTGCCAGCTCATGCCAGCACACGTGTGTGGGCACAGAGTTGAAAGGTGTCAGGGAGAAAGATCTCAAGCAAGCAGAGCTGGGAAGTCATTCCGTCACTGACGCTCAAAGGTTTACTGCAGCTGAAAAACAGACTGACACCTGCAGATGTGTCTTCCTGTGGCCGTGCTGCAGCGTAGCTTCACTCCGATGACACACTCACCTGTAGACATTCACAAAGTGTTTGCCCATGGACAGAGCTCCAGAGTGGAGGTCCAGGATGGAAGCCTGCACACAACAGAGGGTAATAAAAGACTGAGTGTGTAAAGAAGAAACAGTGAATGTTTTACAAATAAATTAAGAAGTGTTAATTTATTAAATTCAGAGGAAATCTCTGTGAGAATCAACTGCTATGCTGACTGTTATACGGTCGACAGACAGACTCTACTAAACACCCGTATCACCAGAAATTTCACTCTGTGTTTCCATCAAACACATCCAGCAACCACGCTTCACAATAAGAATGTACAAAAACGACAGCTAGTCAAACTCATGTGTACTGTGTACTGCTCTCTTGTGTTCCTCTGTTAATGATCAGCACATCACTACTAACCACAGACCTGAAAACAGTGTACTCACCCCACCATCAGATCCAGCCAGTGATAACCCCCGCTCAGCTACACTGTGTAACAAAGGAACAGTGTGTATTTATAGTGTAGAGCGCTTCATGGTGTGTGTGTGTGTGTATGTTTGTTTTAACCTTCTTAGTTTTCGTGCCTCCTCTAAAGTCACAAAACTGTCTGAAATGGCTCTGCCGCATTTTGTTGGCGTGCAGCCTGAGGACAGAATGCATCAGATAAACTGATTAATGATGACACTGCAGAAGAGTAACTCATTAGCCCTGCCAAACGCGAGAACATCTTATTTTTATATGATTCATCAAATTATTTTGAAGCTTAAGTCCACATCACCACACCTGAGGTTGTATTTTTCAAAATAAAAGTTTTAATGGAGCGTATACTTGGAGAAAAAACACCTATCCACACACCTGGAAAGAGTTTGTACTTCTTGTAGTCCTCCGAGCACTCAACAGTGAACACTCTGGGCTGAGTCAAGATCTCCCCTCGTGAAACCAAAGTGTGTGTCAAGTCATCAGTCCAGCTGGAATACATCCAGCTGACTAAACCCGTGGCGCCGGTCAGCAGCAGCAGCGTGGCCACATGAAGTCTGCAGGCGGAGGCCTGTCGCTGCGCGTTTCCCCTGAAAGCACACACACGCGTTTATTACAGTGCAGTGCAGCTGATCGCTGCTGGAACTGATTCCCTTCACACACGTCACCCGTCTGCAACGTTATGCATGTAGCTCGACATATGCATATTGAACGCACATCATTAACAGCAATGCAGAGTTCATCGTAAAAAACCCTCTAAATTACCTCTTAATTTTTCTTTCAATGGCGCTACTTTCTGCGTTTTTCGTGATTCCTCGTCGCTGTACAGTCATTTTTAAACGTATCTGTCTGTGTGCAGGAAAATAACACGTGTATGATTTCGCTTCATTGCAGTGTTTGTCTAATGAATTGACGTAGTTATGTGTGAAAAATACCACAAGGTGTTCAACAGTGGACATTTACAGTGTCAAAATAAAAGTCTTGCCTATAACATTTATTAACACGTTAGCCTGGGTATCTTGTGGCTGTACGTGTGAGTATAGAATGAATAGCTAGGCGGTTATTCTTAATTGTATTATTATTTATTCTATCATTATTTAATATTATTCATTACCTGATGGTTATGATGATGTTTTATGTTACATCTGTCACTTTTAGATCTCATAATATTCCTGTCTTCTGTTGGCCATATTACAAAACATATTATAAACCAAAAATATATACAATTATGAGTATATAAACTAATTGTGCTTCTAAATGAGTATAAGAAGTCATGTACTAACTTCACCTGGAAGAATCAGTTACTTAACTGAACATGCAGTGAAAAACATTGAACTCATTTAAAAATAAGATAAATCACAGGCTCATGGCTTTAAACTAGATAAATATTTGATTCTAGCATTTTTATCAATACTCTCATCTTCAGTTCTGGATCTTATGAACTAATGTTCTCATTTAGTTCTGTGTTAATCATGAAAATCAACAAGAAAACGTACAAAACAGCAAACTTGAACTGGCTTTCACATAAAGGTAAATGCTCTGTATTATAAAATTATTATTGTAAATATAATCAAAATAAATGTGAACATGCCAACCCATACAGAAACAGTCACTGTTCTTACAGGAAAATAGATCACGATGTCAATACATAAGAATTTGAACTTTGGATAGAAGTTGTCTGGGGGCCATGACTTTTCACATGACCTCCAAAGTGTTTAATATCTCATTAAAATCTTGATGATTAATGTTGGATTGCCATTACAAATCAAACACATGCAGAAAACTCTCAAAATCAACACTGGACCTCATGAATTAATTCCATCACACACATTCTTCTCCTGACAGGACTCGTTATTTATAATTGCACACTAAACAGAAAAGAAAGACCATAAATATTTTTTAAAGGATGTCTGAAAGTACATTTTCAAGAAAGCATGAGTTCTTTAAAAAGTATAAAACATTGCATTTTTCCTAATGCAACAACATGGAGGGTGTTTGTGTGTTCTATTGCTGGCAAACCAGAAATGATGTTTGCATTGAGAAAACTAACAAATACAAAAACTTCAGTGCTGACAAAAATGTGTCTTTTCAGAGAAGAATTTTATCAAAGAAAATTAAAACCATGTGAGGGCCATTTGATAGAACCAACCTACAGTGAACTGCAAATACAAAACTGAGAAAGTATGATAAATAATACTCTTGATCATATGAACTTCATTCTCTAGCGTGTGGTTATATTATTGGCAACTGTGCTTATTACAGATCCCATCAAACTCCATTACTGCCTTTACATCTCTCCTGAAACAATTCGATCAGAAACAGGAAAATATCAACAGTACTGCAAAAATAAAACCATCAACCGCAGATAACTGAAACCCAAGAGTCTGTATCACAAAGTTGCTGTAATTAAAAACTTGAAATGTAGAAAAGCTCTACAGTTCTATATGACATTTCAGGATTTTACTGTAATTCTCCAACATTCCCTGATGGCCTGCGCTGGCCGATACGAGATACAGAAGAGAAATAAAATGGCAGAAGGTCTGAGAGATGAAATTGTCCGTTTGAAAGAGGAGAGACGTTAAAAACTCTCGTCTGGTGATCAAGAACATCCTGATGCATTTTGTATCGTCCCTTTGCTGTGAGAAGATGTTGCATGTGTTGGCCACACGCACGCACGCACGCACACGCACACTTCCATACATACAACCATCCCACACAGCAGCAGTTCTGATGCTTCTTCTGAGGGAATAGACAGAAAAGCATGTTTGACATTAAGACATTTGTCATTATCACAGACAAACATGACCCTGAAATGTTTCACACATTGTGGTGGTGTTCTGTAGCAGAGCTCACCTATGTTAATTTCTTAGCCTTGTTATAGAGCGAATCCACCACTTTGCTCATGTTCTGGACGGTTTCTAGGGCGGCCTCATAAGTCTTATCCACCGGGGGCTCCTCAAATATGATAAGAACACCTTCACCTTGATCCAGGATACCTACAAGCCATCGGTTACACATGTCTCAGGCCTTGTGATTCTTTCATCAGATTCTTTCATTGACATAACAGTGAGACAAACAAGCATCAGGGCTCAATGTGTTTGCACACATTTACTGCTACATCACGGCTCTGATGCGTCACAAAACACAAGATTAGAATTACCATGAAACTTTAGGTCCAGGATCATTTGTGACAGTTTCCTCTCGACATCACCCTGTGAACCACAAATGTTTATGTTTAGTTCTCTCTTGATCTAATGTCCATTTAAACAGTTTCATTTATCACATGAGCAGAAGATAGTCATACCTTTGAGAGTTTGATGAGACCTGCTATGTGTGTTATCTTCAATAGAACGACAGAAATGGGTTTACAGTCAAGTTTTACCTGATTCTTATAATCAGAATATCAATACACCACTAACATGCACACACACACCTGTACTCTGGAAAAAGGTTCAATGACCCGGATGAGGTTCTGTTCCAACAAATTGTCATAAAGTTTGGCCAAGTGTGTGTTGATGATGGGATCGTCCCTCAGTTCTTTACTGAACTCTGTCAGAGCCTTTATGTGTGATAAACAGAAAGCCGAGTGTGACAGCAGAACTGTATTTAAATCTGCTGTGATTGACGTCACTTCACATTCTCACCTTTTCAAAATCTGCTAATGATCTGTTTTTGCTGGCTTGTGCTATACATCTCAGTGCATCCGTCTGATGGACAGAAAACACACAGCACATGAATATTATTGACTTGATAATGGACAACACACAATTCAAATGTATCTGAATTCAGCCAGAGTACTTTCACTGTTAAAGTACAGTACAGTATAAAAGGTTCATTAGCTTACCTGTCTCCCTGCATATCGCAAAGCCAGTTTGCCACTGGTCAAGGACTGAACCTCCTCTGGTCTGAAATACAGTGAGACTGCAGTAAGAATCCAGACAAAAAACTAACTGATCTATTATATGTTCTAATAACACACAATACTTTTATTACCAGCCCAACACAAGTCATTAACATGTGAGCTATGCATTATGGAAATTATGGAAATGAGACTCCTAAATATTCCTCAGTAAGGCAGTGTTCCATAACAGAGCTTGACGTAACAAACACAATGAGCCGTGTTTTGTGCTGGGACCTTCCCCACACACACACACGCACGCAGACAGACAGACACACGCACACACACAGACAGACACACACACACACACAGACACACACACACACACTGACATACACATATACACACACCCACACCCACACACACACACAGAGACAGACACACACAGACAGACACAGACACACACACACACACAGACAGACAGACACACACAGACAGACACACACAGACAGACACACACACACACACACACACACACACACAGACAGACAAACACAGACAGACACACACACACACGTTATCTTACAAGCTGAGCATGATTTTGCAGAGCAGCATGTATTTAAGTGCTGTGACGGCCCTCGGGCTGTCGATGGAGTCATAGCCCTCAAACGCCTCATAGAAGTACGAATAGGCTGTTTTCCAGTCTTTCTCCTCGGCAGCATGGATGATGCCTGGACAGAAATGAGCAGCGGTCACACAGCGCTCGTAAACAGACTTTTGCTCAATGAAGAGATGTAACAGGACCTGCCTGACTGCATATCAAGGGCTGCCTGCAGTTTTGGGGGGCAGTAGATGGCGTTGGCGGTGGTTCTGGCGGAGGTGAGGGCAGCTCTGGCTTTGGGCAGGTTGCTGAGGGCGTGATAAGTTTTACTCTCCAGCAGCTGGACTTCCACAAGCAGAGCTTTATCATCCATCTTCTTCAGTTCCAGCAGCAGCTGAGAGCCTGCAGACAGAAGAGAGCTGATCATCCTCAAGATCCTTCAGACATGCAAGCGTTGCTTTGATTAATATGTTCCACTTACCCAGCTGAAGAGCTTCCTGGTATCTCTTAGTGTCAAAAAAGAGTGAAATGAGCCGCGCCTGAAAGGATTTCAGCCAAATAAACAATAATTAGAAGAAATCTAAAAAGGTATTTAATAGAGATTTGTAGCTGGAGTATTAGCAGAAGGTTGTTAATGGCTAACATTAGCAAAATCATGGTAACTAATCTTTATTCCTACAGTTGGTCTAACTGGAGATCATTTACTGTTTTTAAGGTTTACAGTAACTGTTTAGGTTTACATTAATACTCAATTTAACTGAGAAGCTCTAACTGTGTTCATATAGTCGCTGTTTTAAATGCACAATTTTAAAGCTGTTGTATAATCATTATTTCATGCATTATCTCTGATAGTCAGGACAGCTCAAGGCTGAGGGTCAAACAGCCTGTACCTCAAGAGCCTGTCTGAGGAAGGTTCTCTTCTCATCTTTGGCCCATTCGATGCACTCAAGACAAAGCTCCACCTCCTGGCCCGTGGCCGCCTCCATATCCAGAAACAGATCCAGGAGAGAGCGCACCAGGCGTGCTGCCTTTGCCTTGCTTATGGAGATCAGGAAAGGCCTCACAAATTTCAGCAGACCTCCGAGCTCTGAAACATGGTCAAATAAAGTCAAACCAAAGTAAAGCTTTCAAAAGCCAAGACTGGATCACCCAACGATATTGATTCCCACCTGCAGCCTGGCCGGTCTTAGCCAGGAGACTGCCCAGCTCCAAAATGCTCTGCTCCTTGACCCGAACCGCCTCTTCATCATCATCCTGAACGTCCCGCCGCACTGTTGAGACCAATGACAGTCAGTGTGTGTGTGTGTGTGTGTGTGTGTGTGTGTGTGTGTGTGTGTGACACTAATAAACATTCATACTGACTTACTGAGAGTAACAAACTGAAACCAATATACAGTCATAAACAGTGACTCACATAACACCCCTTTTAAGCTCAGAGTAGAATTCCTGATTTTAAACTAAAGAGCACTTAAAACAAGTGTGAATAAATGTAAACAAGTGTGAATAAATGTAAACAAGTGTGAATAAATGTATACCAGTAATATGTTATTATAACCTACAATACAAAACTTTTATAAAAAGATGTGAAAAACACAAGATCCTAATATCTGAAACATGCTAGCTCATTTGAAACTGACAACTTGTTTCAAACCTTTGAAAATAATAGCGCACTTTCTAGATTGTTCTAACAAAAGAATATTAAAGCTCAGCCAGTGTCATGGGTGTCAATGCTTGTTAAATGTTTGTTTACATTTACATGTATGCATTTGGCAGACGCTTTTATCAAAGCGACTTACAGTTCATTATATTACACACTGTTGTTGTTATGAAACATGCGGGACAAGTTCAAGTCTAAATGAGCCGATCTCCAAATAAATGCAAAAATGAAATAAACACATACATTAAAGATAACTACATATGTGTTACAGTAGGCCTTGACCTGGATGGGTGGCTAATATCGCAGGCTAACTGTCCACACATACGGGCCGTGTCTCTTATCCTGCCCAGCTGTCTATCTAGGAAGCATTTTGCAGCATCATTGGCGCGTTCTCGCATTGGTTTCGAACGCTCGCGCACGACCATGACATTATTTAATTGTTGATTTGCTGTCACATGCAATTTAATTGCTCGAAAGCGGTCAGTTTACACGCCAAAACTGTTGTCTAGAGAGACAGCTCGCCGGGTTTTAAAACACGCATACACACAGTATGTGCAGTGAGTCAGCACCGGCTCCTCAGACTCCTAATATTAAAGTTTACAGGCAGACATACAGGGGGGGAAATAAAGTTTCGGGCAAGACCTTTAAGAGTGTTTTACCTATTGAATGTAAAATGTCAATGGAAGCGTTGCTGTCTGTGCTGATGAGAGACTGCGCTCTCTGAAACTCCACCACTGCCGCGGCTGCCATCTTCCCTATTCAAACATCTCACTACCCACAAACCCTTGCGACGCGAACGGGAAGTGCGTAACTCACGCACGGGCGAAGCATCGTGGGGTTGGTAGTCTTTGTATGGTTTTAATTTCAGAAAGTGACTACAGAACAGAATATCAGACACTTAGAAACGATATCTTGTTTTAGGGTTCTGTCTAAAAATGTTGTCAAGTTCCACACATCAGACCTTTATTCGTTCTTATGTTCTTCTTATACATTCGTACTGTAATTACGTCAAAATGAAGTATCACATTCACAGACATTTTGAAATGTGATTAGTGTTTCACTGTAGAGATTTTTCCATAAATTGCACAGTTGGGCTTATTTTCGTGTATGTGTGTGATGTTGTATTTATTGCTGCTGTCACATACATATTTATTGTTACAATTCTATAAAACAACATCTAATGTTAAATAACAGTCATAAAGAAGTTTGGTTGTTCAGTGCACTAGTGAAAACAGCACCACGTGGCGGCGCTCTAGCACAGATGAAAGCGTGACAGCACAGCATCAATCTGAACCCACAATCTGCTGGTGTGGACCAATAACACAGCGTCAAGCGTCACAGGTCTCAGCATCACCAACCAAAGGAGGAATCCAGTATCTCCACTGGAGCGCCACAAACACATCTCACAGGGCGTGCAGATTTTTTTCTCTTTGATTTAAGGCTTTAATTTAAATTCAGATTACCTGACAAGCGTTGTATTTAATACTTTTCTTTGGTCTGGCTGATGTTACACTTCATTGATGCGCAGTTTAAGGATAAACCCGGACAGGCATTACTGCGGCTCTTGTTTTTGAAGCATCGCGGAGGAGAGTAAGCAGATAATCTCACCGCAGTTTCTGTATTTATGTATGTTTGTGCTAATTCCACTGGTTTGTTGTTGGTGATATTTTGCAGGTATTAGAGTTGCAGGATTCTGTCTTTCTTTCTTTATGTTGTTTATCTGAAGTCATGGCCAGTGATGAAGGGTTATCTCTTCTGCTCATGTAAACATGAGCAGCACATTTTCAGAACCTTGGACAGTAACTGTTATATTTCTACCACCCGTGACGGCGCAATGAAAGCGTCTTTCGTCTTTGTTATGGTGATTTATTAAAACATATATAAACATGTAGTGTGATTCTACAATACTCAATTTAATCGAAATTTACGAACGACGCCACAATGAATCAGTACAAGAGAACTGCAAACACTCATCTGTGCTCTAGAGTCGATGTTGATCGAGTGCGTCATATATTCTTTAGGTTAAACGTGCCGTGTCACATGACAGATTTTAAATGTAGAGACATATATGTGAATAAATCATTTTAGGTAACTGTGCAGCTACATTTTCTCTAGCTTTCCTGTAGCTCAGTGGTTAGAGCATGGCATTAACAAAGCCAAGGTCATGGGTTTGAGTTCGCACATACTCAGAAACAATGTATAGTATAATGCAATGTTAAGTCGCTTTTGCGTCTGCCAGATGCATAAATGTAAATGAATCGAGTAAAAGTGTGTCTTTCTGGGAATTAAGAATTCATGTGTCATGTTGTAATCTATGACATGTACTTTCACGAGCCCTGTTTTTATTATTATGGTCAAGATTACACCACTATGAAAAATCAGCAGAAGAAGTTTGAGCTAGATAACACTTGTCTGTTAATCATTTGGAGAACTTATTCTGCACACACAGTGTGGTGTGCAGTAGGAAAAGAAACGTCTGTGCTGCTATGATGCTATGTATGAAATCAAACATACACATTGTGTGTGTGCCAGACGCAGAACATTGCTGATGTGTGTTTTCTCTCCTGCAGGTTGGCAGTGGAGTGACCCCATTCATGCAGTTTTTCTCTATATAGAACACCAACCTACATCTGGATGTTAATCACAGATTGATCCAGTCTCAGGAATCAGTGAGGCACGTCTTCAGCACCAGTTCTCTCCATCTGCTTCAGCTGAGCTCTCAGGTTCTGATTATCAGCACCATGGGAACTGTTCTGTCACTCTCCCCCAGCTACCATAAGGCTGCAGATACTGTGGGTCATTACACAGCAGTTCAGAACAGCAAGAACGCCAAAGACAAGAACCTCAAGCGCCACCCGCTCATTAATGTATTGCCATGGAAACGAATAGTAGCTGTTTCAGCCAAGAAGAAAGGCTCCAAGAAGGTGCAGCCCAACACCACCTACCAGAACAATGTTTCTTACCTCAACAAAGAAAACCTCACAAAGTCTCAGTCTTGTGCAAACCTCTCCTCCTTCACCCAGGAACAGTCAAGTCCATCAGACCAGAGCTCCAAAAATTCCAACAACACAGTGTCCTCGGTCAAGAAGGCCTCTCTGTCCAGCTCCAGCGCTGTTCCTGGAACGCCCAAGAGAGTGATCGTCCAGGCCTCCACCAGTGAGCTGCTGAGGAGTCTGGGGCAGTTCCTCTGTCGGAGGTGCTTCAGGCTCAAACATCTTTCCCCCACAGACCCGCTGCTTTGGCTGCGCAGCGTGGATCGTTCTCTGCTGCTTCAGGGCTGGCAGGACCAGAGCTTCATCACTCCAGCCAATGTGGTTTTCGTGTACATGCTCTGCCGTGACGTGGTCTCCTCTGAGGTGGCCACAGAGCATGAGCTGCAGGCTGTGCTCCTCACCTGCCTCTACCTGTCTTACTCCTACATGGGTAATGAAATCTCATACCCTCTCAAACCGTTCCTGGTGGAGACATCTAAAGAGACGTTCTGGGACCGCTGTCTGTCCATCATCAACATGATGAGCACCAAGATGCTGCAGATCAACTCTGATCCTCATTTCTTCACACAGGTCTTTGCAGACCTGAAGAACGAGAGTCAGAAAGAGGAGGAGAAGAGTCATCTGCTCATCAGTCTGGATCGGTGAGGACTTCTGCAGGAGACTTCAGTGATGCTTTCTTACATTTGAAACAGTTCTCAGACGAGTGGAATAATAAATACCGGCTGTGTGTTTCAGTGGATTATGATTATTCTGCACACATAATTGTGATCTGTCTTTTAAAAACACAAAAGCATTATTTTAACAATGAGAATCTTGGAATAAAAATGTGAGAAGAAATATGACTTAAAGTGAGCCAGCGTTACACAGTGGCAGTTGATGGAAGGTTGTCAGTACATTTGTGCTTTCTTTTCATCTGTACACAGAGATGAACAATCTCTCCTGTGCTTTACCTCTCCAAAGCTTTACAGATTGTTTTACTGTTTCCTGTTTTTGTGAAACTTTATTCGTCTGAATGCACACACACAACCTGGATGACATTTTTTAAAGCTACTTTAATTTGTTAAGCCATCTGCATGTGTTAGGGGATGAAACACAAGCTTCAGTGAGCTATTGTTCTGTTGTTTTAATGATATGACAGACAGCAGAGGAAATCCAGCATTGTGACAGATGATCAGTTTCAGTCTAAACACCTGAAACCTGAAATTTCTCTGTGTTCTGTGGAGATGTTCCACATATTAACACTGTAAGCATCAGTGTTCACCCAATGACATTCAGCTGGATGAGATGTGTTCAGTTCAAGAGATACGCAGATGAAACAGAAAGCTATGGGCGCCATCAGGTAAAACACTGTGCAGTGCATTAACATACTCACTAATGAGATATGCAGTTTATAAATACTTTCCATTGCCCATAAAGCTGCTGTAGATGAACCATCATCACAGGGGTGAATGAATGTTATATAATCTACTTTAAACATCTCAGCAGTGCTGAACTGTGCATGTGAATGTGAGAGCCATCATTACATGTCTCTGTGTTCGTTCTTTAAACAGCCTGCTGATCTCACAACAGATACAGTAAGTGTTCAGCTGAAGGACGTCAGTCAGAACGATCAGAACAGGTTCAGACACTGCTGAGGACAGCAGCGGGACCTTCTGTAAGATACTGTCCGCAGGGCTTTGAAGTAGCTGAGAAGCTGAGTAACTGCTGTCAAACTCCCTCTGTATGTTGTGTAATTCTTAGTAGAAGTAGAACAGTGTTACAAACAGTGACTGAGAATATCTGTACACATGATCAGATGTTGGTACTCTAAAGTACATTACAGTACATTACAGTACAATACAGTACATTACAGTACATTACAGTACAATACAGTACATTATTTAAAAAAGTCTGTTGCTGTAACTGCACCTCATCATTTTCTTCTTGCTTATTCTTATTTTTGTACTGTGATGAGAAATAAAATGCACTGATCGATACATGAAGACAGCAGTGCGGTTGTTCATGGATAATCATTTGCTGAGGTTTTGCAGTTGATATCACTAAATTAAAACAGTTTCTCATTCTGGGCTGGATTGTCCAGATTAGACAGATTAGAGTTGCATTTTGTTCAATGTCGTCAAGCTATTTTTAACAACAAAATTTAATACCACATTAAAAAACAATCGTTAAACAGTGTCTCTACTGTAATCTATTACAAGAGGCTGTCTGCTGCAAGAAAACCTTTATGAAACATATCTGAAGCTTTTGTTTTTGTGCTGTTTATGGCAGAACAGTAACAACTCAATCATCTCTTCATTTAGAACAGAACAGAGACCTTTACAAGGCTGCTTATGCAAGACATCCTGCAGATGATACAAACACACACCCTCTCTCTACAGAAGCTACTGTACCAGCAGGCTGCTGTGCCAGACATTTCTATGGCAACACAAAGATCCATCATTCGGTGGAGATGCTCCAGTCAGCCAACACACGGTCCACTTCAATCTCTCCAAACTCTCAGCATCATCTTCACATAGCATGAGAAAAGATGTCTGTAAAACTGCAGATGTAGAAAAATCCCAAACTAAACTTTGTCATGGAATTTCAGTGCAAACAAATACAACCCAATCATTAAACTCAGTGCAAACATACCCCTATGCCCTAACCCTA
>JAZGTI010004668.1:0-27448 GCA_036877585.1 Botia kubotai
CATTTGACAAAGTCAGCATGGAGAAGGTGTCGTGCTCGGACTGGCTGATCAATAACAGCATTGCTGAGCTGGTAGCATCCACCGGGCTGCCTGTTAACATTAGTGACGTCTGTCAGGATCCCCGCTTTGATGCTGAAGTGAGCAGAACGCACACACACACACACACACATTCACTGGCTTGCATGCACTAATTGTACTCAGACAATCATGCAACGTGTTTCCTTTTCAGGCAGACCAGGCTTCTGGTTTCCATATCAGATCAGTTTTATGTGTCCCCATCTGGAATCGGACACATCAGATTATTGGTTGGTTTCCTACATAATCATTAATTGCAGAAGCCCAACCCTACAAAACCATATAACAGTGAACTAATTGAACAATTCCCACTCTCAAAAGGTGTTGCCCAGATACTGAATCGCCTGGACAGGAAGACCTTTGAAGATGCAGATCAAAGGCTATTTGAGGTGTGACTTTAAATTCAGAGTGTTATTTTTATATTTATGTTGAAATGAAATGACCAAATCAATATTTTATAAGTGAGTTAAGCCTCACTTCACTGTCTGATGCTGCAGTCGATGTTTTTATAAATCATACACATGAGTAACTTTCATTTTCGTTGTTCCTTACAGGCATTTGTTATTTTCTGTGGTCTGGGCATTAACAACACAATGATGTATAACCAGGTTAAGAAGACTTGGGCCAAGCAGTCCGTGGCTTTAGATGTGAGTCATATCTCTTATTGGTTATTGATTCCATTGTTTTAAAGTGCCCGTTAACATCACACTGGTGTGTTTATACCTGCACATAAATCTGTCGAACCACAACAGAGAATTGCTTGCTGTGGTTATAGTGTGTGTGAGTAATGGAGAAGAATGCAGTGTGCATAGTGTATTTTTATTTCTGTTGTCTCGTGTTAGATGCTATCCTATCATGCCACATGCTCCAAGGCAGAGGTTGATCGCCTGAAGGTAAGTCTTGTCGAACTAGAGATATATGGAAATTCTGTCCATATTTATATAGTGTTAAATTAATTATTTATGCATTTATTTGTAAATACAGTATGTGAATTTATGTATATAAAATGTTAGAAAAATATTTATTTTAATTATGATTTAGACTGAAACAGTGAAGTAGAGTGAGTCCGACTGACCAATCAGAATAAAGTATGTGCATATGTTTGTGCTTAGAGAAAGTCAGAGAGAAAGCTGGTCTGACACTGAATTTATGATCTGAAGCACAGCCTGCTTTATTGTATGACCAGTCCAATATCTTGACAGCGTGAGTTACTGTAGATTGTGTGGTGTTGTATGTGTGTTACAACAGACCACTCAAAGGCATGCACAAGATTCATTGATCTGTAGAGAATGTTTAAAGCCTTTATCTCCAGAGAGAAGTGATGAAAATTTAAAATTAAACTCATACATTAGAGCGATAGCTGTGTGGAAAAACATCTCAGCTCTCAATGTATCTCCGAACTTTATAGTTTGTGGGTCTCAAGCTTGAGAGAGTCAAAGTATTAATAATTGAAATGCTAGAGTGTAATATACTCGTTATTTTTAAGCCCTCAGTGAATAAGGCTCTGCTCTGGTGTTTAATTGCCTGGCTACTGGAGTTACTGAGATTGTCCTCTCTCTTTACCCAGGCTGCGAAGATCCCACTATGCAGCGAGCTTGGGATCGATGAGTTACACTTCAATGACTTTTCTCTGGACAACGATGCCATGATCACCGCCTCCCTTCGCATGTTTTTGGAGCTTGGTGTCGTGCAGAAATTCAAAATTGATTACGAGGTGAGGTCCTGGGGTGATGGGGAGAAACGCCAAACTTTTTGACTGCAGGAATGTAAAGCTTGCACATGTATGTTTGGTGGAACAGCGAGCACAAAGTTATAGATCCGCTTTATGGTCTTAACCTATGGTGTAAACAATACAGAGTTCTCTTCTTCTCTGGTTCAGGTGTTGTGTCGCTGGCTGCTTACAGTGAGGAAGAACTACCGTACCGTAGCTTACCACAACTGGAGACATGCCTTCAACGTCTCGCAGTGCATGTTTGTAATGATCACTGTGAGTCAGTACAACTGTTGATGATCTGAGTTGTCATTTGGATTAATGATGTGTGATTTGAGTCCAAATCAACATGGTAACAATTACTGTTTTTTGTTTAAGACATAGGTCACCCAAAAATAGCATTGTTCATTTTCACTCATGGCTGAACAGCCTCTTTGGTGATTTTTTCAAGTGAAGGCCACAAATGCACATAGTTTGAATCATTGATAATCTTTCAAGCCACAATTCATTTGGATGATTTGTGAGACTGGGTTGACCACTGTACCAGGATTCTCTTTTGTGGTCCAGACTGCTGGTTTCCAGGAGGTGCTGACAGACACTGAGACTCTGGCTCTTATGGTTGGGTGCATGTGCCATGACCTGGACCACCGTGGAACAAATAATGCTTTTCAGGCCAAGTGAGTCAAGAGTTTATTGGAATAATTTTAACTTATCTTTCTTCAGATTTTCACTGAACATTAAGTGGAGGTTCTACAGTTACAAAATAATTTGTCCAAATCAAATATTTTTTTTAATGAAATTTTTTCCATGAAATATGTAGATGTAACATGCCATACAAGTGAAAGGCAGTATAAGAATTTTATATTTTTTTCCTTTTTTTATGGTTTTCTAGGATGACTGCAAACCAATATACCTTACTAATTTGGCTTTGACACAAAATGGAAATTGATAGAGTTCGTAAAGTTTGATTAGATTATCTTCAAATGTTAACCAAACACTTTGAAAGCATATCCTCTCTCCTTTACATAGCAGACAAGCTTGTTTATTGTATGCTGACTATGCACATTATTTTAACTATTATATGGTTCGTTGCATGGTTTGGTTTGGAAAACCACTAAACTGCAATAGTTAGTAGCTTCTTAGATACATATTATGCTGGCTGTAGATTTTCTCTGTGTTTGTCCCACAGATCTGGGTCTGCATTATCGCTGTTGTACGGAACATCCGCCACACTTGAACATCATCATTTTAACCATGCTGTCATGATTCTACAGAGTGAGGTGACTATGACAACCAAAGTTTGCTAACTTTCTGACATCTAAATCAAATATTGAGTGGTTAAAAACCTGGGTCTAGGGTCTTATGAAGTTTAAATACTTGGGAAATTTTAGGTTTAAAGCTATGCATTTGTTGTACTGGGTGGTTTCTAGGGTGTCGCTAAGGTACTTTGATAAGTTGCTAGATTGATGTTATGTGTTTTTTAAGTAGTTCTAAGGGGTTGCTACCCAGCTAACAATTTTAGGTTATAGGAATATTTCCATAACATTACCATTAAATAACAAAAACTTTAAAAACATTAGTTTGAAAGTTTTAGGAACATTCAAAATATTGCTTGGTTATAAGAACAATAATTAAACATTTTTTTAAATTCTGTTTAAGTTTTTAAAACATTCCACTACTTAAGAACATTTTTGATATATAATATATACACTGTTAGAAAAACATTCTTCTGTTACTGCAAGAATGTTTTTGATCATTTGAGACAACTTTTAGAGAACAATAGTCAACATTCTAAGAATGTTCACGGTTAGCTGGGAAGCCAGTTGCTGTATATCTAATCAAAGTGGTTTTATAAGCACAAGATGTCAAATAAATAGATTAATACTCTCCAACACCCCTTCATAATGGTTTCTCTAAAATGACCATTTTACCTCTGTCCACATTTGCATGTCTCAGTGGATGAACAAATGCAAATGGGTGTCAGTGTTTGATTAAGTGGGTACTTTAGCTGTGAGCTGTTTAATCATGACCAGGCTCTGTATCGATTTTCTGTGGATGGCCACTGAGCTTTTTTAACCAACACCAATTAACTGTGCTAAGGAGATTCCACCCTTGGGTCAGTTGCACTGAAGCAAAGAGAGAAATAAATTGCTTTCTATCACAGAGGCTGAACGTATTTGGAGAAGTTGGGAGACATACTGTTATGAATGATACTCTGGGGTTTGCAGTGATTACTGGTTTTGTGATTGGCTTTATTTCAGCTGAAAAGACAGGGCTTTGTATTTCTAATGAAATTTATATAATAGGATATGCTTTCACTAAACTTTAATATATTGTATATCTAATATACGTATATATTAGATAGAGAGAGAGTGGGAAACAATTTGTTTTACCTTTTCAATCTCGACAAGGACAAAATTAATACATCATATAAGCCAGAATACTTTAAAGAAATTAAACAATTCTTTAAATTTAAAATAAAAAAGATTGTTTTATCTACCCTGTTTATTTTTGTTTATAGCATAAAACATGTTTTTGTGCCTCTGTCAATTACTGTTACATATATTATTGGTCATCTAATGCATTTTCTTATTGTTGTAAACAGAATATTCATTTTTAAAGATTTGTATACCTTCAACAGGGTCACAACATATTTGCAAATCTGTGCTCTAAAGAGTACAGCAACATGATGCAGCTGTTGAAACAAGCCATTCTGGCCACAGATCTCACCTTGTACTTCAAGTAAGTACTTGTGTCACAGAACATATTTGTTTAGGTTGTCTTATTCAAATATACCACCTGGTGCATGTAATTCATGTATAGGCCACAGAGAGGCGCCCTTTGAACAGAGGCAGAAGAGGTGATATTAAGCTCCTTAGAAGCTTTTGTTCAAATGTGGAGATCTCAAGATGTTAATAAACATTCAGAGAACTTTAACTGTTCATGTTCTTAAATGCAGCTTCACTCATTTCAAATGTCAAATTCTTCATTTATTCAAAGTTTCATTATTTTCTGTGTGTCACAAAGGAGAAGAACCAAGTTCTTTGAGTGTGTTCTGTCTGGACAGTTCAGTTGGAGCAATGAAGAACACAGGGACATTTTCAGGTGAGAGTATTTGTGTAGGTGTAAACTCAGAAATGCATGATCATGGATCGCAGTTGTGAACTTGATGAGGAACATGCCAGGAGCTGCTGTGAATGTTTTTTGATATTTGCACATATTAGATCTATGCTGATGACTGCATGCGACTTGGGTGCTGTGACCCGACCATGGGAGATCTCAAAACAGGTTAGATAGACAGATTGTACATTCTTATCCTATTTTAAACACAGAAGTTGTTCCATTCAGCATTCAGTTGTTGGCACAAAATCATATTCGACTTTAGAATAGTATCATATCTCTGTAATTGCAGGTGGCTGAACTGGTGACCAGTGAATTTTTTGAACAGGGGGACAGAGAGAGATCAGAGCTAAAGCTGACACCAGCCGTAAGTACACTATTACCCTTATACACAAAGTGTCACTATCCCTAATACAATACATTGCTATAGTGTTAAAGTGTTTTTATTATATTATGTTTTGTTAAAGTGTTTCTTTAACTTGGAATGTTTATTATTCAGGCAATTTTTGACCGTAATCGTAAAGATGAGCTTCCGGTACTCCAGTTGGAATGGATTGATGGCATTTGTATGCCCCTGTATAAGGTAAACTAGGAAAATGAATATATCAGTTAAATTACTTTAACTTTTTCAATTACGATAATGAAGATATTTTTACAGGCTCTTGTGAAGTTAAATAGGAAGCTTCAACCAATGGTAGATGGAATAGATGCCAACCGAAAGAAGTGGGAGGGGCTCTGTCAGTCCTATCAGCAAACACGTAGAGCCTCCAAGTGTGACACCAGTCTAGAGGCAGAAGAGAGAGAAGTGTCTCAATTAGCAGACTCCACCCACGAGCCGGAGTCAAGTCAGTGTGAGGCAACCAATCAGAGAACAGCATCCACCCACACTGTGGAGCCAAATCAGACCCCAGTAGCTAATTAAAAATAAGGACCCACAACTTAAATATACTTATAGAACAAAAGCACAACTGGGTTGCTTGGTGATTGCCAATCAATATTTTCTATGGAAATTAAATTAGCCATTTACAGCACAAATGAAAAAACATTCAGATATCTATATCTATAGTTTCTATTTAAGAGTAATTTTAGCAGGTACCCAGACGATTACACTAGATTGTTGTACTTTGTTCCTACATCTTAGAGAAACAAAATATTGGCATTTGTAACAATACTGTTTATATGTGCTAAAAATTTAGGTGCACAAAATTTTAAGTTCTCAGATGGTGTTACAGTGTCAAGAAGCATGAAGTTCACTTTTACAGAGCTAGATATCACATTATTATAAAACAGAATTGTTTTACTGAAACTCTGCAGAGAAAGCAGAGACAGAGCATTGATTGATGAATGTATAAACTAATATCACTGTGATTTTTTTGTTTCTTGAGACTTGCATGAAACCACTAAAAACTGTTATGACTGCTGATTACATATTGGAAGTTACGAAGTGATGGAAAAGCACTACACAAAGACATACAATACAACCACATGTAAGACAGAGACATAAATATAGTTTATGTATGCATTCTTTGCCACCTACCTGACACCTATCAATGTTCAAAAATACAGCATATACTGTATGCACTGCACACAGCTACATAGCATGCATTTACATGGTAAACAAAAACAGATTAGAAATCCAAAATGAATGTGAACAGGTCTACTTTTCAAAGCCAACTACAGTTTCAGGGATATCACGACTGATTACCACACGATCCATGATGCTCGTAATTGTTCTTGATAGATTCTTACTGCCCTTCAAGTGTGTCTGTTTCTTAACGGTTTGCAAAACAAGTTACCAAAGTGAACTGTGGCAGAACTGCAAATGACTGCAAACTGAATTCTTTGCATGCATAACAGAAATATGTTGTTGGCATGTAAGTTGTAATGTTTATTTTTGTTACACGTTAAAATTTGATTTCGTATGTGAATTTTAAGTATTTTGCTAAAGCTTTTTTGAATGCAATAGATGGATATGAAATGCATGCTGCATTAGAGCAAAAATATTGGAACAAAAAGGCTTCCTGCTTTATATAGGAGTCTAACTGTTAGGTTGTGTTGCAGTCCTGCTACCATGTTTATCAGTGTGCGCACACATTAGATTATGTGCTCTTTCACTTCAGTCTGTCTACCTTATTCAAATGAAATGTAATTATTTTTGCATTCATTTATTATGGCTCGGCATTTCAACAAAGAATCCATTTATATTCATCCCCTGAAGAGGAAGGTCAGAAACAGAAATAGCTTTTATATTTTATTAGCTAACATAAAATGTTCACATACTGTGCCATACTAGGTGCCTCAATAAGTCTTTAGAAACCTAAAGATTTTCATCTGTTCTTTGGATCATACTCCATTGAATGCCAAACAAATGACTCTGAATGAACTCTATTTTGCCAGGCTGGTTGCCGGTCATTTTTCTCAGGCTGTAAATAAAGAACACTGTGATGTAAGGAACTGCGATCATCTGTTGTTTTATATCATAATCAACTAAACTTGAATTCCATAAACCTGTTTCTTTAAAATAGGTCCTTTACCAGTTTCTGCATACAGTTATAAAGCATTACTGAAGGTTCTAGTTTTTTATGTAAGTCTCTCATCTGTCAGGTATTGTGGTCATATTATTCAACTAAAAACTGAGAACAAATCACAGATCAGTTCCTAGCTTATTCTACAGCCTTTTATACATATGAGCTTTACATAACAAACATGTTTTTATGTTTTTCATTAGTAACATGCCAGGATCACAAACAGTAGGCACAGCTTATGTAAAACTAAATATGCATAAATATTTTGCCCGGGTGAAAATGTGAGGACTGATGAAAGCGAGTGTTTGAAGTTGTCTTTTAATGAGGTTAGAAGGTGATTCTACAGAGAGAGAGAGAGAGAGAGCGTGAGGGAGAGAGGCTTTGTGCTGGACAGGCCAACTGATACAAAAGCTGAGTGGATGGCTGCAGTGAGCTCTGCTCTCTGTAATCTATTATTCAACAGGGACTGCTGCTTTTCTGAGGCTTTTAAAGCAAGAGAAAATGAGAGACAGAATAACTTGAGTTCGCTGTGTTTCAGCTCACTCTCTATCTTTCTCATATATACAGATTATTCCTATTCACAACCATTTCTCAACCCATTTACCAACTAACATAGCATATTATTCTCTGAGAGAATATATTTCAAAGCTTGAAATGATTTTAATGTTAATATATGTCAAAAAGGAATTGAAAGCTGTTTGCATTAATATTTAACTGCACATAACAAATGGGGTTGTGTTGGGTGTGAGCTATTACACACACACACACACACACATATATCTATATATTAACAATTCTAATTAAACTGCAGATTATCTTTCTTATTCCTTCTTTTTATTGAATATTTATCACTGGAACATCTAAATGTTTCAGATATTGTTCATAGTATAATAATGAGGTAATTTTTCCTCAGTATCTTTCTTTAGAATGCATTTTAGTTTTCATTTTTTCATTTTCATCTAATTTTTTTTTACTGAATATTTTAAATGGCTAGGAAGATTTTCTAAATATTCAAATATTTTGTAGCATACATAATGTAGCATGTAATTTACAAAAAGAGATCATTGTTTTTTGTGTTCTTTTTTCACAGTACTGTAAATGAATGTAATATACATAAAATATTATAATCCAGGCAGCAGCAATTTGTGCATAACAAAAATTCCCATAGAACTGTTTAACACTATAACATTTATCAGTTCTGCATATAATACTGTAGCAGTACAACATTGTGCTCTTTAAAAAGCAGAACTGCTTTTCAGTAATGCACTCACATATGTATGAATGTAACATCTTGCGTTATTGCCTTGGTCACAGATGGAGAAAATAAGTGATACAGGCTAAAGAAAGATGACTATATCAATAATGAAGGCTATTTATATAATAATAGGAATAGCAATTTTAACTTTTAGCATAAAAATTAAAGGGACATGAAGAAAAATGATTCAATTTATTTTAAAATATGTTTGAGGAGCAATTTGATGAAAAAAACTTCCACTTCGAAATAAGCTATTAACATTAATGTATGCATATTTGCACCGGAAACCTGACAATGACAAGTTAATTCTGCATATAAATTGTTCATTTCTGTGTCCAGATATCTGTCATAATAATTTTTGGTAGCTTTGCTAAACACATAATATAAGAATTACATTGCAGTATTAATTATTCATTTTGCTGCTGCAGTGCAAATGAAAAAGGTGAATAAGGACCAAATTTATAATGCAATGAATAGGAGGGCTTGTATGCAAAAATAAATCTTGTTGACAGTAATAGCAGTTTCTCTCATATCTTTAGTGTACTTTAAATAACAATATAATGGGTGAGGGTCAGTGGAAACAGGGCTAAAAAGATGTTTGCAGCACATCTGTGTATTGAATATGTGTATAAAAATATATTGCTGCTGTGATGTAATGTGATGTAATCTCTGTAATTTCTTTACATTACCTTGCATCTCTCTTTTGAAACCCTTGTCATCTTTTGTTGTATTAAAGGTCATAAGGTCTCTAAGGCCAAACATTAAAGGTTAAAGGTCAAAAGTGATTACTTTGTATCTAGAAGTTGACATTTTATCTTCAACCTTTTGCTAATTTAAACCATAACAAAATGCCTCTCTGAGCTCACAGGCCTCTAACAGTCATTTGTTCTGAAGAAGCTCAATTATTCATGCTGCAAGCAGAGATTTACAATTGCATGTCTGTGATGAAAGTGAAAATACCATTTACTCTTAACCTCCTTGACAGAGAGCTTTCTTTTAATTGGCCTGTTTTAGCCACTAGCTTTAAGGTTTGAGCTCATTGCTTATTTATATTGCAACTATAACAATGCAGCCAGAGCCTTGAGCTCAATCCCCAATCTCTCCGGCTAAAGCATGTCTCGGTGTTGCTCATGTTCTTTTTCCTTAAGACCAAAAACTTGCTTATAAACCATCTCCCTGCCCCAGTCTCTGTCCCTGTCCAACAGTCTTTGTGGTGTCACCACAGCTAGGATTCTTTTTGAAGATGCTTCAATCCACAGATTACAGTTGTAACGTATGGTAAAAACATGCATACATCTCCTCGTCATCCTCCATCCTGTCCTGCCTGCATATCTGCCACAATCAAAGAGATTTCAGGGCTTTGACTTGTTTGTAAAAAATTCATTTGAGAGAATTGCACACGTTCTGTAAAAATATTACATAACTCTAGTTTATAATCAGCTCATAGATTTTGGTGAATTAATAAACAACCTCAAACAAAGGGTGAGACAGAAATGTTATTATGGGACCTGAACATTTTGTAAATTCTTCAGCCTTTGTCCCAATTTTTTTTCAGTATTCTTCATATATAATGTGATTTAACCTCAAAGGAGAATATGGGAGTTATTTTTAGATTATACATATTGCAATGGTTTCAAAACCTCACTGCAAAGCCCAGTGAATAGGTTTTTATATTTATTACTTTATAATTGTCTGATCTGTCTAAGCTTTGGTCAGTTCTGTCTACAAGTAAACTGTATGTGATAATGGCCATGACGCCATATACACACTTAAAAACAACAATTTAAGTAAAAACTTCTGCCATTATCTACTCACCCTCATGTCATTCCAAAACTGTAAGACTTTTTTTTAAGGAACACGATGATACATTTATGAAGATTATTCTAATTGTTCTTTTCCATATAATGAAAGTAAATGATAATGTATGAATCAATTAATTTAGGACAAAAAGCTGTAACAGATTTGAAATTCACTCTGTTTTGATGTGGAAAGTTTGTTGACATGTGCACAAACAATGTACTCTTCACTGGACTGGAGATTTGTTGTTCTGGTTTGTTTTGTTTTGTTGCCTTTGTTTTTGTATCTGTCTGGACAAAATGCTAATTCTTTGAGTAGAATTGCGCAGGGAGGTTTGTTCAAAATTCTCTACATAGATGGGAAAACATATACACACAGAACATTACAAGTATTAGGACAATGCCCCCTGCATTATTGTATTTACACAGACCCATGTGGTTAACACAGACCCACGTGGAGTGTTTTGTGGAATATGCATATAAACATTGTGCTGTCTTTCAATCATAACATGATGACAACAGTACCATTTTACAGAGGATAATGAAATTTTATACCAGATGAAAGAAGCACTTCACACATTACCTTTGTAGTGATAATGTAAACATAATTGTGTTCTAACCCCAACCCTAAAGCACCCGCAGAATTAGTGTCACCCTCATTTTAATGGAAATTGTGTTATTATTTCCATCTGTATGATTCGGAGTGTCTCAGCTAAAGCTTCTAGTGTTGTAGATGAAACTGCTGGTGTGGGTCTTTTTAATGAACTACATCAGACAGACTCACTAGTGCTCTGAGCATATGTTTTCACCTAAAATAAAGAAATAACTTCAGGAAATGTCTTTGGTTGCTTTAAGAAAAATAAAAACAACATGCATACACTAAATCTAGCTTTATTAATTCTGAGACTTGAACGATCACAACAGATGTTGCTAAAGAACTCTATAATATTGGCTTACAGCTGCCAAGCTCTTTATTGGTAATAATGTTTTATTGAAGGAGATGACATTGTCCCATCATTTCCCATTTGTTACAGTTTCGTTGGCTAGCAAAAAAATGTTTGTTGTTGTTAATCATTAAAATGCATTTAAAGTTGTTCTTGGCATATGGTGCTGTGACCACATTCTTCATAAAATTCTAATTTACAACATTAAAAGAGTCAAAACACATAAATGTGTTGACCATCTGTGAACATTCGAATCCGGTAATAATACAATTATTTGCAGTCATTTTCTGTACAGTAGTGTCCTCCAGTGGTACAAGCAGGAAACTAAAAACAAAACGTATGATTTATGTTCTGGTTTATATGCCTCTGCTTTAGGGGACGGGAGGAAAAACACAAAGCATGAAAAAAATGAAGACGATCACCCAGACAAACTCCTTTCTGTTTAATATTTAGTATGTACAAATAACATTACCACAAGATCTACTCCAAACTTCAAAATGATCTACTTACGGAATCTTGAAGTTCTCTCGATCTTTCAGGATAATTTACCGCTGCGCCGCAGGGCTGTCACCATGACCGCTGGCCCCGCCCCTCTGTCCTGACAGGCTAGTTTTGGATTCTTTCAATAAAAGCCCTTTGATTGCGCACTGGGGTACCTCAGGGCTCTCTGAATGGCTGTCAGGGCTGTCAGAGTGATAGACGGGTGGGTATTTTACCTCAGAAAGTAACAAGCGAGGCGTTAACTCTACAAGTGTAAGACCTCTGCCATTCAAATCGTAACCTCTCTCAGGCAGATATATTCACTGCTTAAAACCAGACAGCTGAACAAAAGTAGATTGAGATTTATCTGTAGTATCTCTCTAAAATATCCATATAAATGAAACATTCTTTTATTAGGCTTACTCAAAATATGTAAATTTGTGTGGAGAAATCTGGTTAAGCTGATGTGTGAGTGGAGAGTATATGGAAGATCATCAGTCAGATAAACTACGTTCAACCATTCCAGATTGTGTAATAGTCTGTAATGCATACATAGAATTAAACAGCATTATGTCCCCATACCAGTGCTATGAGACCTTTCTTATACAATGTTTCTTATTTCATTCTTTGCCAAAATCAGCTTTCAGCATGAATACTCATTTACAGACCATTTATTGGAGGAATAAAAAATAAAAGGAAGCAGGAGGCATAAAATTCAAGCAGCCTTATGGTCTGCACACATCCATTGAGCCGTACTAAATGTTCAAACTGTGTGCACAGTGATTGACCAGATATAGACCCAGGTTCCTGTCATGGTCTGCTTCCTTTCCTCTGTGGAGGATAATCTTTCATCTGATTATGAATATTTAAACAAGGTCAGCGAGACAAATAGCCACTTAATGACCCTAATGCATTTTATGTATTGATCTATACTTGTGGTACAGACAAGCATACACTGTAGTGCTATGTTCATCACACACAAGAAGAGTGAACAGTTGGACTTTGTTGAACTTTAGCACTGTCTTTATGGAAGCTATGAGGAAAACTACAAAAAACAGCAAGAATTTGAAACATAAACTCTGAATATCGTACATATACGTCAGCGAGTGAGTCAGTGGCCAGTTTAATTTTCATATTTTCACTGCTGTAATCCTTTCAGTGGAGACTTCACTGAAAGCACAGTTTGGATTAGGTTGAACCCACCACAAAAGAACAAGCTGTTGTGTTTGATTTCCGACAGCAGCTGCTGTACCGTTTGCAACGCGAGGCATGTCTGTTTTGTGTTTCACAGAGAGCCGCAGTTCAAGGTAACATGAAGCGGCTCTCAGTTCCCAGCAGCCTCATTAGTTCTCTAATGCTCTAATCTGTATGGTTTGTGAGACCAGCTACTCAATAAGGCTGATTTATCTGGGTCTAACATATGGCTGTCCCTGTGCTAACATTTGGACAGAGAAGAGACAAAATGTTTTATTAGTTCATGTGTTGGATCAAACGATGCACAGAGGCCTGCAGTCACAATGAAGAAAAAAGAAATCTGACTAAACATTCAGAAAAAAATTTCCATTATATACCAGAATGTTCTATTGCTGCTGCCAAACGATTGCGTATAAAGAGCATTAGAAGACCAAAGGGGTTGTCATGTAGATCCACATCAAAACTTGCAAAATAAAATCTTTGTTAACACTGTGGTTAGCATGTATGCTTGTGATACATTGAGCTGTGGTGCTGATATGGGCTACATAGGTCAAAGTTTGACACAATGCACCTCCAAGCCCCAAATAAAATAAAATAATGCCTTGTAGCTTTCAAAAATGGCCACTCTCTACAAGTCTATCATTCTGAAATCCATCTATACTTTCTTTTTCTTATGGACTAAAACTAAAAGTGTTAAACTAAAAGTATTTCATTGGTATTTCATCATCTATTTGCCTGACTAGAAAATGGATGAAAAGGGACAAAAAACATGTCTTTCTGGAATAAGGGAGGACCTGTGCTCATCAACTGATGTTCCCGTGATTAAGAGCTCACCCCAGCACCCCCTTTTCCTTCAGAAGGACAGCAACACATAAGTCACGTTGCTGGACAAACAGGGTCCAGATCTGAGCGAAATCTAGGCAAACTAAGCCATTTCCTCCTCCTTCTGCTCTGCTGGGAGGATTTAAATATCTGCAGATGCAGAAATGGGGTCTCTGCGTCTGTGTTAAAGTTTAAGAGTATTTCACATGAGTTTCAGAGGCTGGTGTGGTGTGGATGGTGCAATGGAGCAGTGTTATTTACAGTAGTATACCATCGGTCATCGGATCCTCCCCACAACACATACATAACCTCCTACAGAGGGAGAGAGAGAGATTGCTGCACAACAAAAGATCCCTTTATTCAAATGTCTAGAGTTCCCCTTTAACTTGTTTCTTTCTTACTGATTATTTTCAGTGCCGAAATGTCAATTAAATAATTACACAAGAAAACATTGTATATTCTACCTGATATTTAATGCACTTTGTAGTCAGGTGGCCAACTGCTTTGTCCACTGCATTATTGTGGTGGCTATTGCAATATTTTAAAGTACAAAGCAAATTAGTTTAAGTAGAAGTTTATGTAGTACATTATGTTAGGAAGTACAATAACATTCCCAGAAAATTCACATACTGATCAAATGTAAAACCTAAATGCACTGTAAATTCCTTTGGATAAAAGTACCTGCCAAATGTATAAATGTACTGTTAATGTAAACATTCCACACTTTATTTATTTATATTAACAGTTGTACAGTGTAACTTCTAATCTACTTTTTAACTTGTTTTTTGAAGGCGATAAAGCATTGCAAGATACCACACATATTTCCATCACCATTCTAACATTCTGTTGCTTGTGGTCAAGGAACCCAGGATGCCTGAGTTCTCTGCACATTGCTCTGTTCTTTTTCTGTGACCTTAAAACAATCAGAGTAAACACACAGAGGCCCCTGAGAGAGCCCAGACCCCGACTGTGTCCTCAAAACCTGCTCTCTCCAGCGTGCAGCCTTAATCAAACACACTGTCATGCTGTTTACTGGAGCACACAGGGGAGACAAAGTGTAGGAGCCCCTAAGTCTCAGTGTTAACCAAGACCATCTGAGAGTGTGTACGCCTGTGTTTGTGCGGGTGAAAGTTGTGTAAGTTTGTTGTCTGAAGAAAACATACTCTGTTGAACATGCATTAATGTATGTTTGATGTCCCTCACAGATGTGAACATTTTAAAACTTAATAGCTTGTGGTTCTTCTTGTTCATTTGTGCAATAAAAAAACAGAGTCTGTGTCTGTGTGTGACGCTTCATTTCCTGCTTGTAGAAAGCCTGTTTCCTGAGCTGTGTGGAGTCCAAATCTGGCTCCTCACACAGGGAATTCAGAAAAGGATCAATTGCACTTGTTACATCTCAGGTTTCCTCCCCCCACCCCCTGACTTCCCTCACACAGGACTGAATTCTCAGCTGCAAGCAATTACTGCAAGGACTCACTGACTAACAGTTTCCAGATTGCCTCTTGATGGTTCCCAAATTGAGAAAGACAGTCTGGAGTATGGACAATGTAAATCCATTTCTGGTTTTGTCAGTTCCAGACAGCTGGTCGGACAGACCAAAGGCTGTGGCTTTGAGAACTCAGTGGCAATCTTAACATGAAGACAAATTTTCATCCCGAGCAACCTTTCCATCTCAGTGAAAGGTCACTCTCTTTTGAATTGCAAATATTGTGCAGTCAAAAAAATATTTGAATGTTTTTCAAGACATCTTGTTCATAAGCAGGGGCTGACAAGTGGAACATAAGGCAGTTTTGGCTATGCTGTGTAAGAATGTTATTGTGTCATTCACAATAATTGCTCAAACAGACTCATAAACATGAGTAAAATAAATCAAATACAATGTCCGTAGGAAAATCAATCGGGTAAGACATGATTGATGAATTGATGACTTGTATATTTACTTTCATCCTGATTACATATCCAATGTTGTTTTCTTTCCAAAATCTAACTGAAGCAGTTTTACTCTGATTAATCTATGGTGAAATTTCGCAGATGTTGCATTTCTCTGCAGACAGCAGCTTTGCTATTATTGTTGGCTTGTTTGTTTACAGGCTCCAGAAAGAGACGAAGTAAAACTAACCATTGACAATGTGATGCCTGGAGTCCTGCCACACTGCTGGAAGCAGTCTCAAGGATGGAAAGTTTTCTCAAAAATGCACGAGAGGGGGAATGGCTAGCGGCTGACGGCTGTCTTACTCAATTAGTGAGTCAGAGGAAAGGCTGTCAGAAGAAAAACACGGCACTGTGGTTTTGTTATGTGCTTATGACAAAAAAGGGCCAAAAAGTGTTTGCATCTATTTTAGCCAAGTGCGTATTTTACAGTATATCCTATAGAATATTTACAAAATATTTACATTTTCTCTTAATTTTCTCTGTTATCAAAATACAATGGCAGATTACCATGGTAATGATAATGAAGGTGGAAAATAACTTGTACAAATAACTACACTGTTAACTCCAACTGATAAGCAACCTGTTACAACTGATTGTGAAACCTATTTGGTGTGATTGCATTATTATGAGGTCATTACAAAGAGCAAAAAGTTGTATCACAACCTCAGAGTATGTGCACTTCACATTATAAGACCTCTGAAAGCCAACACTGAACACAAGAGGTTTCTCATCTTTAAAGGCATTAGGACAAACACTGTGTTCTTTTTGACACAGTAATGATTGTGGAAAGAGAGGAACAGCCCGTGAAGGTTTTCTGATTGGAGCCAAACCACAAGCTGCCTGTACAATGACTGTTTCCCTAATTCCTGACCAGCATATCCAATCTCATTGCCCAGAGAGCTTGATCACACAGAACAGCTTGTGAGGCCTAAGGGGGGAAAGAACTGAAAACAGAGCTTGGTCTTGATTGCTTCTAACACACCGATTTTGAGTTCAAAGCACACAGCTGTGAGAGAGAAAGAAAGCCCTGAGCCTGGAAGGTCAACAGACAATGTACGAGGAACTGGGGCATGGAACGATCCACCCAGAGACAGCCAGCAGCTGCGGACTGACAGCATGAGCTGCTTGGACCGCACTCCTCTCTATACGTACAAAGACATCATGCCACATCGCTGTCATGGCTGTCAGCACTCCAACCAGCTTGTTAACAAAAGAAGAGCGAATCAGAGCTCCGATGCACACAATATTGACAAGAGCATGAAGCTTTTGAGTTCTAAAGTAGCCAATCAACATGGCAGCCGGCAAAAAGTTAATTAGCCAGAATTCTTTCAAAAGGGAGAAAGTAATTGTGACATCATAATAAAGGGAAATAAAAAGTCCAGCTGACTGAATCATTTTAAAACTGTGATGTTTAGCATTCAGACGAAGGAAGAACCTTATGATGATAGTGTATGATACTGTAATCACAGATTGTTCTAGTTTCTGTGTGGAAACTTCATGTTATTTGTTTAGAAATTGTACCACTAACTATACAAATCTATGTCTGGGGTGTGCTTTTGACCAGCATATATTTTAACATCCCCCACCCCACCTTGTTTTCACTGGGAGGGCAATGAAAGTTTAAGTATGCAAGAATGTTTGGATGTTTTTCATGCGCAGAATATAAACATCGTGTTTTTCTGCCATTCACACAATATTTATTTGTGGAAGGAAAAGGTTGACATGCTGTGGACATTCAGCTCGTAAAAGAGCTCACTCAGGTCCTGTCCCAGCAGCACAGTCCCCTCACACGCTTCTTGATGTAAATTATCCCTGGCAAGTGAAGAAATGCTTGAATTATTTTATGCAAAACATTGCCTCTGGCCTCTGGGTTGTATATTGTCATAAATTCTGTTTTGAGCATGCAATGTTTCTTATTCAAAATATCACAGTGACAGTTTAAAGACTTAGAAATTACTGCTAATTAAAGAGACCTTGTCGTGAACCTCACCATGATTGGCAGAAAAAAAGCTTGTTCACCATTTGATGGGTTCCTCTCCTTAAAAACGTGTACAGCTTCAAAATTAGTACAAATCTGACAGAACCAACTACATATTTAAGACAAGACTAAATCAAAGGTTTCTAAATCAACTGCAGGTTCAAAAGTAAAGCTGATATATATACATTTATTGTGTATTCAAGGTATGAGGACACTGTCTCACTTTTACAGAAAATATGACTGTATTAAACTGTGGAATACACAAAACCTCATGCTATTCATTTTTAAATCATGCTATCCAGACAGAAAAAGAGCATTACAGAAGGGATTTTTGGTAATCCTCTGATCTAGACAGGCTGTTTTGTGTGGTGTTTCAGCTTTGGAGTCACGCATGTCTCAGGCTGTGAGGGCACACATCTCCCTCATTCCCAGGGTTTATTATTACAAATAACCACTTCCATCTGCACGCTGACACCCAGTGGGGCATGGAGCCAGAGCAGATGCATACCAGTCTGTCCCTCTTCCAGTGAGAAAAGGTCTGTCAGCAAACCCTCTTCTCAGTTCCTCACTTTAAAACCACTGTGAACATGGAAATGAAATGTAGCAAGCAGGCTGGAGAAATACAGAGGAATTTAGCTGATTGTTTTGTATTTGTTGCCTTTTCTGTCACACTGTCCACTGCTACTAGCCTGACCCTCACCTTCCACGCTCTGCCTCTTTTTCGAGAAGATCTGTCAGTGATCCCTCATTCTCCTGACTTTGATTGGCAGCCTTTAAAGGAAGCTCTCCAACCAGAGTGTAGGAGGCCCTGGTACAAAAGAAAGTCACCACAAAACAAACAATCTGATGGGAATGCAGTGTTGCCCTAACCCACTATTAAATTAACAAAAGGCACAAGAACAGGGGATGAGAGAACACTGAATATTACTCTGATTTTTACTTTTACTATTTTTAAGGGAAAGTGTGTCATTTTTGCAACATTAAAAAAATATCCTCCCATCCCAAACTTAATAAGCAGAGACAATTGTCAATAAGCTATTTGTAGGTTATTTCTCCTGAAATATGAAAAAAATAGGTTTTGTGATGCTTTTAAAACTTCACTCATTTGGTTTGCGAATCCTGATCAGCTCAACATGGCAACATTAGCTTAACCAATGGCATCATTCGGGGGTGGAACAATAGCGGATGGGGGTGTTTTGGAAATCTGTTGGTAAAGTTTTTTTGTAATTGCTTTGTTTTTTAGTGCTGCAGAAATTATACTATTCACCTCCATAAGCACTGGAATGTTCCTTTTCGATGCTTTAGTGGGAAAAAGAATAAAACTCAGTGTACTCTAAAAAGTTTACCCCATATAACAAATGCACTGTATTCCAGGACTTCTGAAGCCATGAGAGCTTTGTGTGAGAAATACTAAAACTTAAGTTATTCACTAAAAGAAAGTAATATGGGTTTGGAACAACATGTTCCAAATTTTTATTCTTGGGCAAACTGTCTCTTTAAGTTTGCCAAATAGCATTTCTCTAATACAAAATATTTTAGTGTTAGTTATTTATACTTCGCATATAATCCACTCTGCTAGCTGAATCCTGTAGGAGTTATTCTGTTGTGGGTTGAGTATTCAATAACTCATTTCAGCTTTGAGAACAGTTCTGAGTGGCCTGCCAGTGACCCTTTGCTCTTGAGGTGAGGTCAGGCTCTCCTGTAGGCCTCCCAGCTGTCTCCCTCACTACACCCACACGTCCCTCTCTGCTCGCCCCCTGATTTCTCTCTCTCCCTCCTCACTCCCCAGTTTTTCCTCCCCCTCTTCCAGAAGGGTTGACAGCTCCAAACAAAACAGGGCTTGTGAGCTGACTGACACATTCTGCCCCTGAAAGAGACCATTTAACACGCCTCACACTCTATACTGCCCACCACACACACACACACACCTTTAGCCACCCGAAACAAAACACCACCATGTGAATCAGACAAAGTTAGGAGGGAATCTCCACCTTGAAGAAGAGAAAAGGTTTGAGAAAGGGAGGAACATTTTTTTTCAGGTTCAAAGGCAGCCTATTCTCCCGCCTGCACCCTGTCACTCACTCTGAGCGAGTTAGCCCGGAGAATAGCGGTACATTTTCATTGGTGTCATTCATCCGTCAGGCTGATGTGCACTCCAATGCATTTGGTGTGGAACTGCGGAAACTTCCTGTCAGGGCCTGCCACAAAATCAGCACCTGTTAGAGTGAGAAAGAGGAGTCGCTGATGCCAGCCTGCACACAAAACATACACTTGACAAACACACACAAACACTGACAGCTTCTAACTCACAAGAACTATGAAATATGGCTGAAAACTGTTGAAATGCTACATCAGCGTGAAAATTACGCTACCAGTCAAAAGTTTAGGATCACTTACTCATTCTTTATTTATATTTTTTCCGCAATAATTGTAAACCCATGAAAACCTATATTGGCTACTTTGGTAATATTGGCTGCTTTTTATTCATTACTTGGTCCGAGTAATAAACACTTTCAGATTAAAAGATTTTTAAGATCATAAGAAATTTTTTTGTCAAGCGATCCTAAACTTTTGACTGGTAGTGTACATTTATGCTGGTGTTAAAAAACAAAAAGTACATTTAACAATACAAATCTGCAGATAGACTTTATGATTTATGATAAGAAATAAATGCACTGTACACTATAAAACCAAAGAAACTCTTTACCATGTTTTTACATTTTATTTTTTAAGAAACCTCTTCACACAAAATATGATGCGAATAAAATTAAATTAAAATGTACTAATAATTTTTTACAGTTAAACTGCTTACATCAAGTCCAATTTTCCTATTTTTCAAAGGAAATTTTAGATGCCTAGATAATTGTTTAGTTCAACACAGCTTCCAAAAATACATATTTTGCAGCATGATATTTCATGCTCATTCATACAGAATCTGAATTGCTGTGACAAGTATCTGCTTTACACCCATACAACCTATGACAACTGCTTACATGCATTAATCATAACAAACCCTAACTAAAACTTCACTCTCACGTCTAAATGCTTTCCCTGGCTTTATGCAGCCAGCAATCTGAGCCATGTATGTTGTCATGAAGCTTGATGCCAGAGGTGCTAAATGAACTGACCACAGTTCTGCTATCAGGTACATTCTCATGGAGACCATTAGTGCTGCTGTCCCCTGAGGCAGACCTTTGAATAATGCATGTGAGAGCTCAGGCTCTCAGTGGCCTGAGGCACATCCACTCCTCTTGTTACCTCTCATGGCATATCCTGTGAGAGCCACAGGTCAACATGTCGCCTGCTGGACTGTGTTACACATTTGGTTTTTAAACACACAGCAGACCCACAGTAATCACAGGCTATTAAAGAACTCACAGATAAAGTAAAAAGGTGTATTTAAAAACAATGGCTGTCACTTGTTTTCCCCCAACCCTGTTTTAATTTAGATTCACTGTATTTATGTGTGCACATTAATCTAATCTCTTATCCAAATCTTGAATACAGATACAGAATGCTGTGCACACACATGCACACAGTGTTCGGTCTTAATTAGAGTGAATGCAGAGATTGCGTGTGGGCTGTTGGAGGAGGGAAATGAGTGTAGCACTCTGCTGAAAGTGATCCCTGTCATACACAGGATGTCTGCTCACTCTCTCAAAAGACAGCCCCCCCCACCCCCCATTGTTCCAGGCCTATAAGAATTTTTTACTTTTTCATTTTTAAGTAAATGATCACAAATAATATACAGTGGCAGTGCATACTCTACTATATATTATATATAAATACAGTATTTATACATATTTTAACAATGGACAAATAGAGACATTGGGAGAGTGAGACAGCTGCAGGTTCCCACCCAGTCTGTTGTTGCAGGCAGAGCAGACTGGAAATCCCCATTCATGTATGTAAGTGCACCCACAGTCCCGTGAAATGTCCATAAAGCCCATGCTGAAAAGCTTCAGCATATCCACAATCCCTCATTGTTGCTATTACACACATTTGTGTCCTTGTGTTTCCAAGGACGTCTTTCTCTTTCCTTAAAGAGAAACAGACATAGTCATCTGTAATCACAACAATGTACCCTCAAACATACACATTAAGAGACATATTTAGACAGAATTAAAAACAATTTACATGCCACTAAATAGTCGTTCAATATTGTCTGCAAAATGTAATCAGTTTTTTGACTATTTAAAAAAATATTACGTTAGCCTTACAAAGTTTTTAGGATAAATACGATTCATAGGAATGAACAGGATTTAGTGTTCACTTTACTTACAGTTTTATTAAAATCAGTGTCATAATAATGCTACAGGTTTGTAAATACTTTGTAATCAACCTAATCAAACCTCTACAACTAGTAAAAATCGAACTTATTTACAAAAGTTTTGGCACTGTTTTAACACTTAGCGCAAGGCTATGAAATGGAGCTGGAGGGGAAGAATATTATTCCAGGCTGTTTTGGCACCAGAGGACAGCTCTATGAAAGGTTACTCAGGTGGTCTTTCTTCAACTCCTCAGTCTCTCCCCCAGCAGAATGTCAGTTCCAATTCCCTGTCCCAATTCCTCAGTCCCTCACCCAAATCATCATGTGAACCTCAGATTGCTTAAATAAGGGCCTGTGAATCTGATACTCTGTTGGGTTTTGAGTCCTGACGGAGGTGCTGAGAGTTGGCTGATGAGGGGCCCAGCCGCTCGCCATATTGCCGCCCAGTATGCCGTGTCATGTTCTCTGAACAATCGCCCGTGTCTCTCTAGTTGGGTAAACAACAGAGGCTGTCAGCCGGTGTCAGGTTCGAGCTTTTCAAAGCAGAAGAAGGAGAATGACAGATGACTGCTCTGAGTGTAGCTGACACTTTGCTGATAATGGTGATCTGAGTGCTGATACAAAGAGGCAGAGTGTGATGGGTGAGAGACATATACCCAGTAAAACATACAGAACCCACAGTTTTGACAAACACACTGCTGGGAAAGATCGTGAGGCGCTTTCAGTCAGACTCACTGGTTCACTCAGTTTTCTGATTCATCTGTGGTGGAATCTGACATATGTTTAGATTGAATCAAATCAATAATTGGTTTGCAATGAAAGCTGAATTTAGGGCTCACTCGACTGCATGAAAACTAAACATATAAATTAGCCATATAATTGGATAGAGTGGATATAACCTAAGCAGAAGTGAGCCAATAACAAGAAACAAGTAATAATAATAATATTTAATAATCATGTATAGGACATATTTTTAAGTAGTTTTCATTAAAATAATGGTTTAAAAAGTACACAATATAAAAAGCAACTGATTCCTATGAATGAGTCAGTTTATTAAGTAGGCACATCTGTCTGTCCACCAGGTTTACCAAGTATTAAACAAAGTATTGGATGCAAGTGAATTGTAAAAGCTACAGGGAATACTTTGGCAGGCTTTTACATAAGTGACAAAATCTCTGCTTAATGTTAATTCTAAGATGCACAGATGAAGGGACTGTGTTTAATGTCAGCTTCTTGGATTCCTTCAGCTCACCCTTCTAAAAACTGCTGAATGAATTAAGCTTCACAGAACACTTTCATTAAAATTAACTCATACTAATCTGTTCAGGGTTCATGGGGTTGACAAGCCACAAAAAAACAACATGTCTGACATGGCCGACACAAGCGTACCTGTAACCTGAGCCGAGAGATGGTGGTGTGCCAAAACTCGGCAGCCAGGCAGTGAGACTGAGGCCAGTTAGACCGGATCCCCACCCTTCAGTTCTCCTCACTCACCCCCCGAGTGCTGGTCAGGCCTGCTCAGTAGGGTCCCTCCATCTGGGCACATTTCTACCCTGACAGGAGCCATGAATGCATTAAAGAACACTCACAGCCTAGTTAGAACTGTCATTGCTGGAGATGCAGAGCAGACAGAGACCTGGAGAATGAAAGAGAGAGAGAGAAAAAGAAGGAGAGAGAGTGAGAGAGATTTGTCTGTGATTTCACTTAAACGCTACAGAACCTTCATGCTATAGTCCATCTGTCAACCATTATGCTGGACCCACAGATGAATATCTCAGCTCCTCCTCCACATGGAATGTACAAAAATATTTGATGAAAATAAAGAAAAAAAAAATGTTGTATTCAGATGGCCAAATATGTATTTTGGATGAATAAATCACATAAGTATTTGAACAGTATGTCATGAAGCATGTTCTAGTTATGGCTTCTTTAAACTCACTTTATAGTTTGACTTAAAGTTGGTATAAATTGTATACATAACCTTTAAAATCAGTTAAAAAGTAATGTTAAATTTCTGTTTCTATATTGTAAATTGTAAAGATGCAGTAGAGGAATAGTTTACAGCGACCTCTTGTGGACTCCCACGAGTAGTAGGTGCAGGTTTAACCCTAAACATCAAATATTAAACAAAATATTAGCTAGAAAGTATACACTGTTTGTCTTAATCTTGTAACATTGTCATATTAAACAACTAAATTAAAAATTAATGGAGGTAAATCAAAGTAAAATTCTAAATATTCAAAAAACATTTACCGTAATACAACTACCAGATGTTGGTTTCTTTCATGCAATTGGTTAAACAACCCAGCCAATCCAATTCAATCTACTTTCTGATTGGAAGCAAAAATACTGTCAATCAAAACCTGTCATTCGAAAACGGGAGGAGCTTAAACTCAGGACTAGAACCAGTGGTCATTTTCCTCTGAGCGTCCTGAAGTGAAGAGCTCCGCATCACTACCACCATAATGGCGTTTAGCCACCTCCACCAACATCACCCCCAATTCCATAAGGAACACTTCCATGAATATCACCAATAATTAATTTTTTTATCACACGCTAAAACCGCCATCAATTACGAAATCGTGATAAACATTTCTTATTACATTAACACATTACATACACATTAACTTATTTTCTTTAGAATTGATCAAATATTGAATAACAGCATATGAAAATTAGACATGTTCCGCTGAGAGGAGTTAGGAGTTAGTAGGAGATAGCATTACCCTATAACAGTAAAATATTATTATTATTATTATTATTATTAGGTGAAAGCAGCGCACCGATTTATTCACTCCAAATATCATTATACCTAAACAATATTGTAATAAAATTTCTAAAAACTTTTTAAAGTTATACCCAGCTCTACAACTGTGTACATTAAAATTATTATACATGAAATTACAGACTAAAATATTATCCAGTGATACACTTATTATTCATTCAATCAAGCCGTTCAAAGTACTGTATTTAGAAACGTTACTGTGAGTGCGACATGCGCCCTCATGCGGCCTACACAGAAATTACGTTTACGTCATAAGACGTATTTTCCCAATCTGCGTCCAACCAAAACTGATATACTAAATACGTTTCTAGTTCTTAATACTAACACGCTTGTGTTCTTTGGTCACGCGCAAACCAACTGACATTATAAACTGTAATGGTTTCCCCATGGGTGCAAATAGTTAGTAATCAATAGTATCCACCTTGTAACTGCAAAGACTTTTTTTAAAGAATTGTAAATTGTTGTAATGATTCAGACAGTGTCGGCGTAAACCCGCCCACGTGAGCGGCGCATTCAGCTACGTCTACCTCTCAGGATGCGCCTTTAAGGATTCCTCCCCCGGCTTTCCTGAACTGACCCCTTCCTTTTGAAACCACTTCCTCCCCTTCTCCCAATCGGCCATATTTAATTTGTCTCATTGACGAAAAGTTATGTAAACAAAACAGCAAAGCCACGATTGCGGAGACGACATCGCAGACGATGCATTAGCTTACTGAATAACATTGTGATCTTCCGTCCGGATGCGTGTTTTCCCCCACTGATTATTTGTGAGCGCATTTATCAGCAGCCGTGGGAATAAACAAATAGCGCGTGAACTGCGCGTGAGACAACTGCAGGTGGGCTCGCCATAAATTTAGCATCAATGACGAAGAGAGAATAAAATAAAACAATCATTCATTATCTTAGCCTGTTTATTTCGTGACTAAAGAAAGTTACCTTTATGAACTGATGTGTTACGCAAGTCATTAATCCTTTGGCAATGATACTGTGTTGCCATTGTTTTTCAAAGCATTGTTGTTCAGTTATTACAGGTGCAACACTGCCTGATAAAATAACAATGAGAAGAATAAACATACGTGAAAACAAATATATCACGAGGGGAAAGGCTTTAGAAATTCCTCTGACTTGTGTGTGTTGGACGTTCATTTGATTTTAGCACGTATTGTTTTGTGAGTCTGTTCGCTTTCTTAAGGCTGATGATGCAGGAGTACCTACTAGATATATACTAGATGTATTTAAGCTAAGGACTTAAAATTAAGATTGTTGACATATATTTTATTTTTAATTAATATTGCAAAATATGTTGAAGGAAAACATGAGGAAAAAGCAGAATGTGAAAAACAGGAAGGCAAAGGAGACAACGATTGTCCAGGAGTTTGCGGTGGAAAAAATAATTTGCAGAAGAGTCAATGAAGGAAAAGTTGAATACTGTCTGAAGTGGAAAGGCTTTACAGAGTGAGTATCCTGGAACTTTGCTGTGTGTGTGACAGTTATTCATAATCGAAATATTCACCAGTGTGTCATACTTTGCTCAGTGCAGAGAACACCTGGGAGCCGGAGGACAACTTGGACTGTCCAGAGCTGATAGAGGAGTTTCTGAGAAACCTGTCTGTCTCAGGAGAGACAGAGGCAGAAGGGTGTCAGTCTACAGATCATGACCTCCAGCCCAAGCAAGAGTTAACTGAGCTTGATGCTGACATGGTTAGAGTGTTTGTGTACTATGCTGGGATCATGCTGGGTAAAATATAGAATAGAATATATTTACACTTTCAGTTCTTTCAGTCATTACTGTATTGTAATGTTTTCAAAAGCACATGGAAACACACACACACACACTGCAAATCTATGAATTCCATTGGATTGGATAACAAAATATCAAACAAAAAATAATAAACGGCACTTGATTTGATATTTATTTTTATCTAACGCTTTTACATCCATACATTTAAAGTGTAGCCTAAGCGTTAAAGTAATTATATACATAACGTATAGGAATAACAGCTGTTGATTGTGTAGAATTGTAGTCCTGGTGTTTCATTGTTTTTATTTTTTGATCTATAATCTATCCCTCTTCATAAGCTTTCTGATAGTTTAGTTCTTTGTCTGGGACATGCAGGCTCACCAGACTCAAGCAGAACTCATTGAGAGGGGTAATGATGAGGCTGGTGATCACAGCTCTGAGATCCCTGCAGGTCAGTGCAGCAAACTAGAACCAGACTGCATCATTGGATCCACAGACCGACAGGGAGAGCTCATGTTCCTTATCAAGTGGTAATATTTCTACACTGCAATATAATTAGAGTTTAATTTTACAGATTTGATATATTTTAAGTTTCGATCCAACTTCGACAGTCAAACTTAATCAACATTGGGTTGTATGTCATATGTTAGGCCCTACTACACTAGAGGAACCGTATAGGTACCAAAGAATTTATGTCCATTTTGCTACACAAAAAGAGATCAAAAGCACGTTTACCGCATTATAAGACAGATCACCACAACAGTGTTTCTTAACCAGGAGACAATTGTTTAGGATAAAAAAGCTTAAAAGAACTAAAAAT